>NCKV01001328.1:0-10735 GCA_003675905.2 Leptotrombidium deliense
AAGTAAAATTTCAGAGATATGGAGACAAATCTCCGAATTCTGATCTCTACTAATAATATATCAATAATAAATTATTTTATAAGTCAATACATGGAAACAAAGTTAATAATAGGTCTAAAAATCCGTTACAAATCGTGTCAAAATAAGGCATTGTGAATTTATGGAATTAAGAGTGTATTTGAATGAGAAATGAGAGGGAACTGTGAGAAATGAAAAAAAGCTGTACAGTGCTATTACTGCGCATGGGTTCCGACGAAAGTTGAATTGTGGCAGCCATGACGGTGTGCGGCGACTGAAAGCAAATAATGAATGAGTGAGCTGAAATGAGAGTGTGGAAGAAGTGAGGAGATATATAAAAGATGTGTACACATATTCTCGTCGCGTAATCTTTGAAGCAAGTCAGCTGTGATTGAATATTATTGCTTTCATATGCGTATAAACTTTGCAGATGTGTTCATTCGTTTTCTGGATTGCTGAAAAATCAATGAAATGCGAGTCTTGTTTACTCGATGCGACTCGAGACATGTCTTGAAAGTGGTAATTGCATTTAATGTGCTTCTCGTCTTTTACCAAATTGTTAATTTGAAAACAAATACGGAAACGTTGACACCATGTGTTGTTTTTGTTAACGCATCAAGAGCGGAACCACAGGTAATATTAGTGTACAATGTTTTGTTAATATTTTTAGTGTATGCCTTTTGTAGACTTTACGTTTGTCTCAAAACAACGAAGTATTCAATAAATCAGAACAGTCGGACAATTCTGGGAAACGAGAAATTCGTGATCGTTATTTCGTCCTTCGTGATTTCATTCCTGCTGATACAGTGAACAGTATTGCTTTCAATGCGTCAGTCACATTATCGACTCAAGGAACCTTTGAATTTCTGTACCATGCCGAACAGTTGTGTCTTCGATGGAACGGCCCTATTTCTTTGGCCGTATACGCGCCTGGAGATGATTTAATTGCTTCCATAAATGTTGTTTATTTCCTGCGGTCATGTTCAGACAAATGTGTACGTCAATTTGTTTCGTGGCACTTCATCTTCGATCGTTCTTTTGGCCCACCGCTAAGCAATATTTCATCTGCTGACAATTATTTAAACCAATCGTTTGTAAATTGTTCGTTAACTTTCAAGGATATACTCTTTTTGCACAAATCTACATTTCGCAAACAACACAAACTTCCGTATCCGATTAATGTTGCTCGAAATGTTGCGCGACTGTCATCGCATACGAAGTATTTGATCGCGTCTGATATTGAGTTGTATCCAAGTATTAACATTATTCCAATGTTTATGAATCTATTGGATCGCGAAAGAAGTAATTTAGTGCCATACGTGAAAGCAAATGTGCCTCATGTTTACGTTTTACCGATATTTGAAGTGAAGGCTTCGTTGTCGGCTCCACTCACCAAAAGTGACCTAGCAAAAATGGTTAAGAAAGGTATTTTGTTAGTTTTTAGCGCATAAGTCATTATTTGTCTTAAAGGTGATGCAATATTTTTCCACAAATGGGTCTGTGATGCCTGTCAGAATTTTCCTGATCGTGAGAAGTGGATCAACAGTTTGTCACTAAATGAAAGCTTAAATGTTTTTCGTTCCACAAAAAGGCTTGCAAATCACAACGCATGGGAGCCGTTGTATATAGGAACAAATGCAGAACCATTATATGAGGAGCGGCTTTCATGGGAAGGAAAGAGGGATAAAATGTCTCAGGTTGTAACTTTTAATAATTAACTGAATTTTTGATTTGTGTTTCTTTTAGATGTTCGAGATGTGTTTGTTAAATTATGATGTATTGATTTTGGACAATGCGTTTTTGGTTCATTCTCCCGGAATTAAACACATCGATCCAAAAGATGAAAAACGTCGATTGCCTTTCATTAAAAGAAACAATGTGATTTACAATACAGTAATCTCAAAGCTGAGGCTGAGATACGGCAAAAACAACAAGTGTTAGGTACCAAGTGCACCATTTTGTGCCCGTATCTCACTTCACTTACATAACGAACTACGCTGTTTATTGCATGTGTACACTTATGAATCATCTACTTATTATGATCCAATAAACATTCGTTAGTTTCAGAAAAATATGGTTTATTTGGTTGTGTCAAACATGAGTCGCACGAGGATTAAATAATTACCAGATGCTGGAGTAACAATTCTGACGTGAATTAAAAATTTGAGTGAATATTGAAATAAGGTGTAAACACAAGCAAACATTCAATCAGTAATCACAGCGAGAAGTCATACTAGATTCCATGTAATCTTCTTCAGGGTCAAAATCGAGTACCAAAAGTTTAGTTTCCTCAGTGCCATTTCGAGAGCCTACAGCGCACACCAATTTAGTGTTTGAAGCCCGAATTCGCCAAACAACACCACCACTTCCACCACTCGACAAACAAACTAGATTTCTAATGAATTCTCCGGTACGTAAGTCCCACAGTTTTACAGTTCCGTCATCGCTGGAAGTGATAACAAATCTAGAATTGAACTGTAAACACGTAACTGCACTCTGGTGCTTGTTAGGTCCAGCTAGCGTTTGCAAACATTGCCCACTGTTTATATCCCAAACTTTTACAGTTGAATCTGCATTTCCTGAGACAAGAATGGGGCCTCTGAGCTGCATACCACTAGTTAATGACTGGTGACCAATTAACGTATGTTTGAGCACTCCAGAAGCGGCGGACCACACTCTAATGGATGTGTCTAAAGAACCGCTGACAATGTTTTCTCCGTCAAATTGTAACGAATACACGCGATTTGTATGTCCTTCTAAAGTGTGCAGGCATGATTCGGTACTTACTTCCCACACTTTGACCAGATAGTCATACGCACCAGAAACAACTATTTTTCCATTAAACTGCACACATCTAACTGCTGCTACATGTCCTACTAAAACGTGACAACATTCTCCAGTACTTATGTTCCAAACGCGAAGTGTCGCATCTCTGGAACCCGAAACAACATTGTTTCCATGAAGAGCCATACAACGTACCGTCGACGTATGTCCATATAAAGTGTGCAAACACTCCCCTGTCAATGCATCCCAAACTTTCAGCGTTCTGTCAGTGGAGCCACTGATAACGATATTGTTTGGAGACAACTGTGAAGACCACACACCACCCGTGTGTCCTGTAAGCGTTCGCAGACATCTTCCGGTAATGCTCGACCATACTTTTAATGTGTTGTCATCACTGCCACTAACAATTAAATTTGACGTCGGATTAAACTGAAGACATGTAATGACATGATCATCGTGTCCCTTGAGGTGTAAAATTTCATTCATAAAACGGCTTTTCTTCGACGTGGAAGAAGTAGTATCAGAATCGTTGGGGAATCGTCCATACCTCCAATTGAACTCAATTGACTTTTGACGTAAATAAGCTAATTTATACTCAGAACGAACAAATGTTGAATTCACACTAGAACTCGTTGACGGTGATGGAAGAGGGGAAACAGGGGTCCTGTTAAGTCTCTTTCTAAAAAGATCGGCAATGGTTTCGTTGTCATCCAAAAGACCTTCTTCCGCGCACTTTTCTCTCCATAAAAGATTGTCTTCACACAAAATTCTCCAATAACGGCAGGTTTGAGCTGCTTTTAAAAGATCTTTTGGTTCTAGAAAAGCTAAAACATATAATGACAATTCTTTCGGTAAAAGGCTGATGAAATCACGCTGCAATTGAGGTTCGATGAGAGAAAGGAGGTATCTTATCTGTTGAATGTCACATATTTCGCTCGTCACTAAAGAATCCAAAGCTACGAGTCGCTCACAATGTGACCAGTTATGGAACATATGCAGCCATTCCTGAAGACGAGATGGTTTCACGTTCACGGAGCTGAACACATTTCCATCACTACTGTTTTCATCTGAACTGATCGACGCTCTTTTTGCGAGCGAATCATTCGCATAATTCGAATTTCTGTTTAATTCTAGTTTTCTTTTTTTACTTATGGCACAATTGAGCAGCGAATCATTCGTAGCGTTCTCATCACTAATCGACTCGTGTAAACGCTGACCAGTCTCTTCTCGTCGCGAGGACATTTCGTTTTCCATAATTTGTGTAAAGCCTTGTGACTCACGAGACTATGATTGTTTCTCTTCTGCACCTGTCAAAATGGTCCGCCATTTGCTTTAGCGTGGGGAACGAACCGTCACTGCACTCTGCAACAGTTATACGATTAAAAGTGACAACGGACACGATTGTGGTCACGAGACGAGTACACGCGTTCGTTATTTTGTTTTTAATTAGATCAATTTTCACCTGACACGCTTTTAAACTGCGGTCGAAGTCAATGTAATATTCTGCCTTTGAACTTTTGTAAAACAGCGTAAATGCTTTATTAGAACAGGACGATTTTTAAAAACTACAATAAGTAAAATACTGTATTATTTGTACACGGAGGCGTATTACTGCGACAGAAAGTGTATCGCAGACTCGCAGTCTTAAAAGATTCGAAAATCTTACAAGATTCGAAAAACGCTTACCAGGCGAAAGCGTAACAACGCAACGACGAAAGGAGCCGCGACTGTTGTCAGCTCTCGAAACACGTGTGTGACAAAAACAGGTGAAATGAGTATGTCTCTGAGCACCAGAGTATTTCTCAACTTACGGAAAGGTTTTTTTATTCGCAATCTCGTTTGCGATGTTCGCAGGCAACTGTCAACAACACAAAATATTCAGCAACAGATTGAATCATTGCTGAAGGAAAACAAAGTTGTTGTTTTTATGAAAGGAATTGAAGGAGCACCGAGATGCGGTTTTAGTAACGCAGTTTCTCAGGTATTTCATGTGCTTTAATCGTCTATTGACTAATTTGCTGTAACAACAGGTACTGAGTATGCACGGAGTTAAGTTTAAAAGTGTGGACGTGCTGAGTGATGAAGAATTACGACAGGGTATAAAAGATTATTCTAACTGGCCGACAATTCCTCAGGTGTTTATTGCTGAACAGTTTATTGGTGGTTGTGATATAATACTTCAAATGCACCAGAACGGACAACTGATTGAAAGTCTTAAAAAGGCTGGAATTAAATCTGCACTTGAGGATAAAAAGGAGTAGATGCGACTCAGTATTCGCACAATAGTAAAGTAGTCAACTGCGATTCTCCGCATTCGCGATTATGATGGCTTCGTTATTAATAATTTCGAAATGTAATAGAAGGTGAAGCTTAAATAAAATCATTTAAATATGTTTCTTTAATCAACTCATTTAATATTGCACGTAATGTGTGCCTTTTCTGGCATTATTTTAAAGTATGTGTTTAATATTTGGATGTAAACAACAATAGAAAAAGGTCAGTTATTCTGATTACAAAACAATGCTCAACGTTAACAACAACAAGAAAAACATGTCTTGTGACTTGGTGAAGCATCTACATTTGCACGTGCCATCGATTTCTCCGATTTTTTCCTTGAACATTCTGCTACATAAATATGAACAATCATTAATTAAAAGAAATTACAATTTTAAAACAAAAACTAACTAACGCATTATGTAATGAATTTAGGATATATTCAATATTTACTATCTAATTCAGCCATAGTTACAGGTTAACAAGAAAATATATTTTACGATACTAGCTTTGAACGCATTGAAACACTAACGTGTGAAGATGTAAAGTGACCGCCCTCTCAACGCTCACCCTCGGACCATTGTCTCTAACCATAAGTTTAAAAATCGGTAAATACCGACATCGGTTAAATTAATTTCTTGTTGTTTGATTGGATGCCTATGTTACTCAATTTCGTGCATTCTTACTCATTTAGTCATGCTGAACATCCATGCTCCACATGCATGCGGTATATCATTTATGTATTTTCGATGTCTAGTTTGCCGGTTACGGTTTTAAAATAAGCAGATAAAGATTAACCGATTCGCGAAAATTTCATCTTTGGTTTGATTTTTAAAACAAGAAAAATTTTGAATTCACATAACAAATCATCATTAAATTGTATAATAACCATACTTTCTCACTTATAACTGCATGTACATAAAGCGAACAATAGAAATAGCAAAATTCAGCTCCAAACAAAAAAAGTAATTACCGTACTGCACCACATTAACCGAATATTATTACTGGAGTACATCTTTTCATGAATTGGGGTTGCATTAAGAAATATATGGACACTAGTCATTTATAACCCACATCATATTTACAACACAGATTAAATTCAGTTTATAACGACATGTCAGTTAATGCGGGCACAACGATATTGATTTTCGTAATTTACTTGAGAGCTGTAATACGGGTTTGTAACATTCAGAATCTGTAGTTTAAAATGCGTACTATACTGAATTTGACTAAAATTCAAACAATGTAACGCAGTTTTCTTGTTCGGTTTATGAATACATGTCGCTATAATTCGGAGTAAATACTGAGGAAGCACATGTACGGCAACGAATTTATGGTCAGATATTTATGAAAAATAACCTTCATTGTTGTGAATTACTTCAGGCGTGGACTGTGATTCTTCTAATGGAATACACTCCAACGAACACCACTTCGTTATAGAACTACTTTCCAACAATTCTATATGAAAAATTAATTTTACTATTTTACAGAGTACAACTGTATAAGTAAAACGTACCCTCGGCATCAAAAAATTCGTCATTGGCACTGATTTCTGATTCTGCGGTAAAGCTTCCAACCCTCCAATTAATTAGTTGCGGCTCGAATTTTTGGACAAAGCCTTCTCCTGCAACTGATTGTGTCAAGTTACTCAAGTGTGAATTAAAAGCAACACTGTACCAGATGGATGAAAACAACATTTGCAATCGCTCAATGAGCAGTATTTCTTGTTACGCTCACTGTTGTCTAAATTTTTCGGTGTCGGAGATATATTGCTTGACAAATAGCTATTTTTATTACGTTCTAGAATTTCTTTAAAAAACAAAATTAATATGAAAATTAACTAAAACAATCAACCTTCAGCGTCATAAAATTCTTCATTTGACGTCGTGTCTGATTCATTTGAAAAACTTGTCATTTTCCAATTCATATCAAATTTTTGATTATAACCTGTAAACACAACATTAACTACAGTTAGAAACGATTATATTGTACTCGGTGATTGAATGCTTGATTTGGAATTACTCCTTGACCAATGTTTTCTAGAAAGCTCACTCTGTCTTAAGTTTTGTTCACTTGTATTGCTTAAGGTTCTGATATTTGTATTCGATTGAGTGCCCATTTTAAGAGTGCTCGAATCGAAGTCATTTTCTTTGTTAATTGCATTCGAAACTTTCGATGAGCGTCTGTCGCCACTAAGTTTATTATCAGAGCCCCTTCCATCCAAAAGTTCACTTTCATCACTGGATTTGGCCATTTTTCGCGCGAGTGCCTCTTGTGTTTCCTTCTCAAGTCGACGAATGTCTTCCATGGTCAAACCAAACCATTCATCTTGCCAAGCCCACGCCTGTCGGTGAGCTCGAAGCATTACTCTTCTCAGTGCTACATTAGTTGTGCCAAATTAAGCAAATCAACGAAAATAGGCTCACATTCTTACCGGAATCGTGAATGAATTTTTCAATCTTTGTTTGCATTCCCCAATACTTGAATTCAACCCTGCACAGTTTGTACGCACACATTATTGCTTTCGTAGGGTCACCGTCACATTGACTTCTCCAATAATCTTGGACCCATGATTCAGAAAGTGGACCTCTGTTTGTTTTATGAGAAATATAAAATTTTGGATCCTCTTGCTTCACGTAATCGGAACCATACAGTTGGTCCTTCACAATGTCAATCACATCTAAACAGAACAACGTTTACAGTGTCCTCCATAATGAAAACAAACCAACAATCCTATTGCCAAGATCTGCTGAATCGAGTTGGAAAACATTTTCTTGATGACCAGCGTCGTTAAAATACTTTGTCTCGATTTCAATGAAGAATTTCTCGACAAAAGGACACGTGTACCTCGTTTTTGTGTATGGATATGCATTCCAGGCCTCCTCTTCTACGATTAATGCGGATTTTGGAAGTAGAGCTTTGAGCCAACCTAACAGGTCGTTTATACACTGTGAATAGATGAGTGAACACTAACCAGGTAAGTGTTGTCCCACGTGAAACACTTTTTGTGTGTATTGACCGTTTTTGCTTCCTGATGGACCGTCTGTGTATGGTTCATTCACAATTATTTCGACTCCACTACCGACTCCTTGCGATTCTTCGCGGCTTTTTTTCTGTGGTTAAACATGACTAATTTACATCAATTTTACGAGCACGTTACTAACTGCAATCATGTACAACTGCGCCACTCTGTATTCCTCAACGGAGAGTGGCAGTGGAATCCGATATTCCTTGATTAACATTTGTTTCAAGTGTGTTAACGCGACATTAGCAGTACACGCACAATATGACAGCAACGCACAGCATCAATTCACTGTGCATTCGCTTTGCACTCGATTCGCAGTGGTCTCTGAAAGCCGAGAAACGAAACACAAAATGTCAAAGAAGTACGCACACGATTCCTGCGCACAATGTACATTGTTCAACGCAGCAACATTGTGTTACATTCATAGTGCACAACGTACTACTTCACTCACATAATTTTGCACCGGGCGTAGTGTAATATTGTGTAGCATATGTGTACTGTTTAATTTCACGGTTGTGACACAATGTTTTCAAAATTTACCATATTTTGTTGTACGTAACAGGAAATTAATAGTTGTTATTGTTTCATGTCATCTATTTATTTATTGTTTAGTAATTTACAGTTCAAAGCATTAAAAATTGTTAATACTTTAAAATGATTATAATAAATATGAAATATGAAATATTTAAATCAGTGATCTACTGACAAATAACGTTTTAATTGTAAATCATATGCAACAAGCATAAAACAAGTTTCACGCTGAGTTGTCTGATGTCGGTGAATCGACAGTACTTTTTTGACCTTCAGCAGCAATTTGCAGTCGAAGAAAGTCTTTTAACTTGTGATTACAGTTGTCAAAGTTGCGTAAAATACTCAAACATTTATTTTACACTGAGAATTAACTTTATTTGTTAATTTGGTGACGAGCAAATGAAGTTTGCAGTGAAAATTGGAATCAGGTAATTTTGGGATAGATTGATGAGTTTAATACAAAACTTATATGAAAACATTCGCGAAACTCTATACTAACATCTCATTCAATCTCCAGAAAATATACACTATCAATTTTGAGATAATTTCACACGTTACTGTGACGATCAATGAATTTAAGCTGAAAGAGAATGTTCACTGTTCCACAGTGTGATTAATAAAATTATGTTCTTTTTTGAATATCTTTCGCTAATAAATTCGCTAACAAATTTTATTACCTGACTTCAGATTTTATGTGACAATAATGTGTATGTTTATAATGCAAAATTTTCCCTATTATGTTGTAAAAATGTATTTAAAAAACCGATTTGAAGGTAGACATTACGTTGTGCAAAACTGTTAATAAGAATTTATATAATGTGTGAATAATGTGAGAAATGATAACTGATCATGAATTTTCATGTTTCGTTTATCCGTTGTCTCCTTTAGTCAACGAAGTTTTCGTGTTTTGTTATTTGCCACAGTATTGTAGTTATTAATTATGGTACTAAGTTTTGTGAAATTTTCATATTTTTATAATCAGTAAATATAATTGTGCAATTAACAAAGCAATTTAAGAAGTTATTATTAATAACATAAAATTTAAGGAAAATTTTCAGGGTAATGTATGCTTTGAATGTTTATGGTATTTGCATTTAATCATTACCATACAGACGTTTCGTTCGTCACCGGAGAATTTGAACTTTTCTACACTTCAGACAACTCTTTTTAAAAGGAATTGACATGTTTAATGTGCAATTAGTTGTGCACTCGATTTTGCGTTCTTATAAAATAAAATTTGATTATGTCTTTGTGACAAACAACTGAAACCTAGAAAATGCCGTACCATAGTTTGCGAGTAACGTGACAATATCATTGAATAGGCTTCATTATACTTTATTTTGCAAAAATTGCTATGTAACACAATCATATCATGTTAAGTCTTCAAAGTATTTTACCTTCAAAAATTGAATAGCATACTATTATGTTATTACTCATTGTCTCATCGAAAACTGAACATGTTTGAAATGTAATACCGTAACAACTACTGTATTTGTTGAAGCCAGAAACCAGTGACAATAACAGAAGCAGTACCAGAAATCAAAACGAAATATTCAATTGTACAATGTACATCTCATTGACTTATAAATTTTTATAAAATTAAAACTGTAGCGGAGTTGTAGCTCGTGCAGAGTGATCAATGATCACCTAGTTTTTATTATTCGTTAATGAATGTTTTCAGTTTCAATTTTTTAAACTTTTGCATTTGTATTTCGGAAAGATACCACATTTCACCGCATGAAACACAATTTGCACACTATATTTTATAAACACCGAACTTCAGCGTATATAAGAACATGTGATCGGGTATCTTTATAATTCAGGGACATCTCTCAGGAAATCCAAACTCTAAAATTTATTTAAGAACAAAAAAAGGTAACATTGAAGATAACAAAAAAAATATCCAACAATTATTTAAAGTGCATAAAATGCAACAGTCCTATTGTTAGACTCATAAGGACACATCCTTAGTGAACCTCAAAGTGTTCTTCTACGAAGAGGTCAGTTTCACTCACAAGGAAATTTGCTTACCGTACTTACCCGAATTATCTGACATGTCCGTATAAAGTGAATTCGATCAAAGTCAGTATAATTCGAATTGTA
>NCKV01001329.1:0-10734 GCA_003675905.2 Leptotrombidium deliense
CTAAAGTTGTAAACAATGACGTCATCATTCTTCTTAAACTTTCCGATTTCTTCAAATCCGTCACTTCTGAACTCGTTTGGCTCAAATTCGACGGTGACGGACTAATCATCGACTGAGATTGTGAACAAGTTGAGTTGCTACGAATTTTTTCAATCTCCGATGGAGCCATTTCGATGTCGAAAAAGTTTATACAAAACTTTTGTTCAGCCAGACACACCGGGTCGATTGTGCTCAGCATTCGTTCAATGCACGAATCAAATTCTTCCCATTCACTCATACTGATATCCGAACTTTTCGATGAGATTGAATCAATGTTTTCATTTCCGATTCCTTGAAAGGAACTCGACCGCATTCGCTCCAAAGTTCGTCGTTTCCCATCAAAACTGTCGGAACTTCCAATTGTTAACTTGCCGCCAGACAACTTTTCTCGTACTAATTCGAAATAATTTATTATTTCGCTTTCGTAAATCGGTTTCATTTTCACCGAATATAAATTTTGAATCGCGAAAAAAGTGTTCTCATTGTTCATTTTCAGCCACTTTATCAGTGAACAATACGTTGTTAAACCATTGTGGATAACTTCGTGGCTAGGCAGTGCAAGTTCTCTCGCGTTCATCGAATTAATAAGTCGTTCGCAGTTTTGTGATATTAAAGAGTCGAAAATATCGTTCATTTGTGAATACAAACGACTCGCGAATCGTTTTTGAATATCTTCCAAATTCTTTCGTTGTTCCTGAACAGCATGCATGTAACAAAACGCGGGATGTATGTCAGTGGTAAGACACTCTTGCAATTGATTAGCAGCTAAATAACACAACATTAGCCCGCTGCTGGTCCGCAGATCAGTTTCGAACAAATTCCGTTCTTTTTCAGGGGGAAATTCTAGTTCGCTGATCAATGAATCCAATTCCGCTAATAGTTTTTGACTGTTTTCATTTTGTGTATGGACCAATGCTTCTTTCTGTTCGACTTGTAAAACAATGTCGCGTACATTTTTCAATAAATTTTGGTAATGTTCAATGCGTTGTTCTAATCGCGTAACTTCTTCCACTGAACATTGCAAAACTTTCATCAAATCTTCAACTTTTTTCTCGGAGGCCATAATGCTTTGAATATTCGACGAATTCATTGATGCAACTTCTCTCGATAACTTTTCCGTGAAGGCCTCCGCATTGTTTATAGTGAACTCGCACTGCTCCATTAACCGTTCTAAATCACTTTCCTCCCTGTTTGTCAATGCCTGGTATGACTCCTCTTCGTATCCATTCACGTCGCAAGCCATCTTTGTTCTCACAGTGTCAGTGAAAATGTTTTACTCGTCGCACAGCTGTCAGTAATTTGATTGTTTCAGGACAGATGGCACGCGCGTACCGTAAACTTGTAAGCAAACTTTAAACATTCGCTGTTGCGAAGATTTCGTTGCGGACATAAATTATAGCCAATAATGACCGCTGTGCCCGCAGCACCGCATTTATAAATTGAATTTGCGTTTCCAGAGAACATCTAATTTGCAATTTACGCTGCGCTTTCGATGTAAGCACTGTACACACAAAACACATATTTTTGTTACCCAAAATTTCGCATTCGAAACGCAAATGTAAACAAAATGCAAAAAGCACTCACAAATCAATTTGTCGCACATTTTATTTAAAACATTTTCAAGTCAAAAATATGAAAATCAGTGTTTTTCAAAGTTTCAGTTGTTTCGCGAATTTGAAAGTCAAAATATTTGCATTTGGCGAAAGTAAAGGGTTGAAGTTTGACACATCGACACTTTTGTTTCGTGTCGAATATGTTTACATAATTTTAAACTGCTTTCCAAAACAATAATATTACTTTTACAGCGAAACGTTACTTTTTTATTTTCATTTCTTGTGTACAAACAGTTACAGTGAAGAGAAACAAATTGTGCGTAAATAACGCATTCGTTGTATAAACTTTGAGTGCAAATGTTTGTTTATGGTGAAAACAAATCCGTAATAAATTTATTTCTATTTCTCTTTTCACTTTTGTTAAAACAGTAAAATTTTGCCTTATTTTTGCGTTGAATTGTAAATCACGCGAAATGTGTGCAAAATTAAAACGTACACAAAACCTGAACATTGTACGTGTTTAGCAACGAATCGTATCGTACATTTTTACTCTGTGATTAATACGTTAGTATGATACAATGGCTGCATTTTATTCGTTGTCATTTAATCGAAAGCAATCATTTAAAAATTATGCAAAAATCATGTAAAACGAGACACGCTATTTGGTAATGAAAATAATCGCGTTTATATAAATTAGAACCGCAATTTGGTAATAAAAGTAAAGGACCACAAAAAAGCTTTTTCCACGATTAAACACACACACAAGTAACAACATGTAAAATGAACACTAATTTCAAGCGCAACTTCTTGTCTTTCGATGCTAATTATTGTAGAGACAATTAAAACAAAAGCGAAATGTATATTGAATAGCATAATAGCACAAATAATATGATAGCATAACAGTGATACTGTTTAATGTGCATGCAATTCACCGGTTCCAGCGAAATGTTGTTGTTATTTTGGGTAATTCGCCTTTATTTGGTTCATCGATTGTAATCGTAATCACTGATCTTTGTAAACATATCCACAACCAAGTTCAGACATCCAATATCAACATTCGCGTCGTCATTGTTTTATAGGCCCATTTTCTCGAGTCATTGAATAAGTTAAGGGCAGCTGCCACCCATCACGTACTCAAGCACAAAGTGAATAATTTACATGCAAAATGCTCGGAAAAACCGTTTTCTCTCGCTGAGCACACACAACACTGAACTGTGATTTATAGTTTTGATGTATTCGTCGAAATTGTTCAGACATGCAAAATAATGTAATTGAAATGTGAACAATGCGATATACAAAAGTTTGTCGTATAACGATCATTATAATTACGACGAATTCGAAATTCGATTGCTTAATTAGTTAGAAGTGTTGAAATTCAGTGTATTTCGCATTCACTAATGTTTTGCTTACAATCGAAAATATTGCGACACTAATTACACTCTAGTTACGTACATAATTCACGTAACAAACATTTATCGGTTTTGTAGTTTCGCACAAAAAATTGCGAGCAATCGAATGCCGTAAGCGAGTCAGTTTGTTACTAAATTCATTGCCTAACTAATTACCGCAAAGCATTTGCTTGCAAATATTATATTGAGTTAAGTGTAATTATTTGTGAAAGTTCGTTGATTTGCGGAAAGAAGCACACACACATAAATGTACTTACGTAGACTCAGTTTGATAGAACTATGCAATCTGGTGATCATACACTCGTTAATTACGGTTCTTTATTCGTGATTGTCAGATAGAAACAAAGCCCCGAGAGATTGAATGTCGCATGCTGTGTGTGTGTGCGAGTGTATTGCGTTTTTTATGTGTCCATCAATTAAGCAACGAATAATTTGAACGAAACATTCAATTTACTTTTACTTGAACTTTTGTGTTTGTAATTAAAGTAAAAGAGTGAAGTTAAGTTGAAAATGAACTCAAAATCAGAATGATGTTTAAGTAAGTGATATTCGACATGTTAACATACTTACGTCTTTGCTGTCTCTGTTTAAATGTGAATGCAATCAATTTATGAGCGAATATATATTTTATTAGAGCAATAATCGCGTCTTACGTGACATAAAAAACAGGAAACATAAATAAATCGTAATCGCGAAACGTTTTTTCTTTTCTGTTTGTACACATACACACTACACATACAATGTACAATGTACACACACAAAAAATGTAACACACTTTAATAAAGCAATAGCAATGGTTACTGATCGTTGTGCGCTTCGTTTGTTCATTCGTTGTTGTTGTCTTTTTTTCAGTGAAAGCAAAGCAAATAAATAAAGCAGGCAAAAGTCTTCCTCTTTGTTCTGGAAAAGAGTTAAGAGATTTAGCAGAGAATTGAGCCACAACACTGTGTTGTTGGTCATTTCGAAAAGTGCATTTCACTTGTTTGACTGTGTGAAAAGCGAAGCAACCGCATTCGAGATTACTTTTACTTCTGTTAATTAACTGAAACTGTTTCTTGCTTAGAAATTCTTTGTCCAACAACAGCAACAACAAAAACAATAATAAACTAAAAGTATTCGTCTTATAAACAATAAATTACAAACACTAACAGAGACATCGATGCAAATGTAGAAAGTAATGTTTAATAATGTTGTTTTCATAGTACTTGTACTGTTATATGAAAGTGCAAAAATGAATATTATGAAAGAATATGAATATCGATTGCGATGTATTTTAGAAACGTGCAAAAAGTTTCAGTCATCGTTAAAAAGTGTTTGCAATCAATGAGTGAACGAAGTAAAGTGTGTGTATGTGATAATCAATACTGTTTATTATTAGTGTTCATTCGCTTTTTGGGCGAAGCAGTGAATCGCTAATAAGAACTCTCTTTTCTCTTCTCTTCACTCTTCACTCTTTTGTAAAGAAGAAGCAAAAAAGTACACACATACACACACACAAAATTCAAACGTTGCTGATCAAATCTCTCGCTCACACTTCTAATCTTCTCTTCGCATCGCTATGCATTCAATAGAATAACTTTTTTGCTTCAATATTCGACGGCCAAATCACGCAACAAATGACATTCACATCAACATCACTTCGCATCACACATTTTACACAAGCAATATTATCGATATTTATGTATCACATGTAAAATTGTGTATTATTCGAAATGTACATACACAATTTTATTCAACAACACACTATTATTGTTCTCATTGTTATTACTATTTTGGCACAAAAGTTCGTAATTAGCGACGCATTCAAACGTTAAACGAATTTTAATTATCGCAATTCATTCAGAGAAGAAAAAGTGATTCACAAAAATAAATTAAAAGTGTCACAATGAGTTTATATAGCTAAAAGGAATAACAATTAAATTCAACTCAATTTACTTTTCCATTATTAGCAAGTTTAATTACTCGTTTTGTTTATCGATTTTTGCGTAAGAATATTTCGAGTACTGTTTGGGATAAAAAAATTTCCTATTCTTTGAATGTTTTTCGCATCACTTTTTAATGAAGATTAACTGATCTGCAATTTGCGATCGAAAATTAACGAACTAACATTAAGCACTAGCGAAACTTATATCTTGTGGTAATCTTACAAACACTCTAATTGCAATGGGTGTGGAAACATTGTTCTTAATTACAACATTTCTAATTTATAGCATTCATTCGAAAAAAGTGTTTCTCAGTTCAATTATGGTAATAATCATTTAAGACAGACACATTTTAATGTCTGTTACTTTAAAATCTTCAATTTTCTCTTTTCCTTTCCATTCCTTTACTTTCTTTTATTATTTTAAAATTTGAACAGTTTTTCAGTTGAATGCAAAATTCGTGTCATTTTGAGTGTTGCGAAAAGGTTAGAACGAATTTGAGCGACAATCGATTTATATTTAAAGTTTTGTTTCGCTTCTTTTGCCAAAGACATTTTTTGTTCACTTGTTTCGTTTACTTTTGCGTGAAATGTTTTCTTCAAACGACACAAAGTTATGCATTTGATTTGCAGTGAAATTAGAAAAACGTCGCTTTTCTTGTTGCTTTGTATTCAAGAAACAAAATCGAGCAGTAAAAAAGTGTACATCGCACATGTACAACGAGCATTTTACCATTTTCACTGCTTGTGTGTGTGTAAAAAAGAATTGCACGAATTGATTTTCTCATTTTTGACATTTAATTTCTATTGAAATGAAGGAGAATAGAATAGAAGCAAAAAAATTTACTCTTTCCTATTCTTGCACAGCCTCTTTATTTTCTATTGCTTCCGTCGTTTATTGCATCGTTCTTTCGTCGTTCGCTTGTTTCGGAAGCTGCACATTTATTGTCGAACACAACTCTTAAATATCTTCCAATAGACACATTACACTCGTCGATTGTAGTGTGTGTGTGTATGTTGAATGTACAGCAATGGGTATCCGAAACGATGCTTAATTGCTTGCTGCGATCACTCGTAAACTGTGATTTCAAGCGATTTCCAGTGAAAATACTCGTAAATTGATTATTTTTAAAAGATGTGCGCTTCTAAATTAGAGTCACTATTTCTTCTCCTAAATCGATTGCATTTCATTGTGAATCCATATTTGCAGCCAACACTGACCCCCATTTATCCGATTCACGCTCTGAATCGCAGTTTGTTCGCCGTTTTCTCTTTGCTGTTTGTTTCTGAGAAAGAAAAGTGAGAAGAACAGCAGAGCTGAGCAATGGCAGCAGCAGCATGAGCATCGGCAAAGCTGACTGATATTTCATTTCTGTTTCACTTGAGTTATGATTGCAGATGCAGTGAACTCATATTTGATTATCGTTCATTAAACGAATCCACTTTAAATTAACTGTCTTGCTTTTGCTTCGCTTTGATTTATTACATAAAACTGTAATTGAAGTATAAAACAGTTTATTATCATTTCTCTCCATTTTCAACCCTTTTTTACAATAGGAGCTATTTTCGACTCACATTTTGCTGTAAAGTCGCTCATGTTCGACAAAATCTGCTTGTGTTCAAATTTCGAATACATTCATTCTTATCGATTGTTTGTTTCTCTTGTTGAATCTTATTTTCATCGAAATGCGAGTTTACAATAATTGAATATTCGAGCGAGAAGCAATATTGGAATCGAAATTTTTGTGAAAAGCTGAGCTAGAAAAATATTACAAATGCAACTTTATCCATTTTGAATCTTTAATCTAAAAATTCTCGAAGAGCAGCAAACCGAAGAAACGGTTGTTATATAAGTTGTTATCGCGTTTCGTGCGCTTAGACTTTAGATGTTCAGAATGTGTTTGCAATGAAGGTTTTTTGGTGCAACGAACGTTGCACAGCGAAGCTAAGCCAAAAAAGATGCGATCTAATAAATGAATGAATGGCAACATACATACACACAATATTTCGTATATTGTTCGTCGAACGAACGAAAACGCAGTGAAAATACAGTTTCGATGATTCCTTTTCTCTGATTTTATCGCGTGTCCAGCAAATATTATGACAACGACATCGTATTCAATAAAGTATACAAATTATTGAACTGCCCTCTCATAAATATGACTCGGCAATTCGTCGTCCGTTTAGTCTCGTTACCGAAGAAATATGCTTCAATCTTTTCAGCAAATAATGAGTTACTTCTTCTCTTCTCATCACATCGCAAACTTAACTCTTCACAAGTTTTGTCAAAGTTTAATAAAGTTTGAGTTTGCAAAGCGAATCAATGAAGCGAATTTCGCTGCAAGTTATAACATTCTTTGAACTCATTAAATAAAAGTTTAGATATCAAAAATCGCCTTTGAACTCATTGATTGTCGATGAATGATGCAAAAAAGATGAATTCAATTGTTGTCGTAATGAACACACTTTTTCGTCGTTCATCTTTTTATCAACAAAAAGTTTACAAAAGAAGAGATTGATTAATAAATATTCATTGTTTGCAATTCAATGAATTGCGTGAAAAATGTTGGCTAAGCATAACAGACACTAACGAAATAAAATGATTACATTGTTGTTGTTAATAGTATAAACAATAAAAGTCTGAAGAAAACACAAAATAAAGGATCGCAAATTATTTTACACGAGAAAACAAATGCGATTGTAATTAATGTCAAAAATAAGGTTTACATTAAATAAACGCCAATTAAAACGAATCGTGTATTTTTTCAGCGTTAATGAGATGTGACAATGCAATCAATTCGCACAAATAATGTGTACAAGTTGATATATAAACATTGATATCATTCACTCTTGAATGCAATGAACAAAAGTGAACACATTTATGTCCAATATTGTACGTGATACTTGCATCACGTACAAAAGCCACTGCCGCGCCATTTACGAGGTAAATGTCCTTTTCTTTGCAAAGTGTTCATTTCATTCATAAATTGTATTTCATTGATTCGCACGCAAAGTGAACAAAAGTCAAAAAGTTTTGTATACACTTTTGTAAATGTAATTTTCGGGTATTTTATGTTCATTTATAAAGCCTTGAAATGAATTGCAAACTTTTATCACATTTGTATTTGCTATGCGAACTGTGACTGCGATTAATGTTTAAGGAAAACGTTGATTCGTTCGGCAATATGATTACATTACATTACATAACATTACACAATATCATAGCAATTCATTGTTGAAAAATTATATAAATGTGCACAAAATTCGAGTGCAAATGTAATTGCGAACAAAGAGCAGCAAAAGGGATGCAAAAATTCCTTTTGTTGTCTGCAAATTCAAAAGAATTGCATTTGAGAAATGAAAAGAATTTGTTTCTTCGCAGCCTTTCTTTTAAATGAGAGACAAACTTTGCAACAAAAATCAAAGAAAGAAATTCTTTCGTTTTTGCTTCTTTTTTGTTCGCCAACGAGAAAGTAAATGCAATCAATTTGCAAGTGAGTTCAATATTTAATATCACTGATGTGTTCTATTATTTAAACAGTGAATTCAAATGAATGGCAACCAGAGAATACATCTCATCTCATCACTTTTCACTTTCACTTTCATTACAAAATCGAAGCACTAGAAATTCGATGCAAATTCTTGTCGCTAAACAAACTCTTCGGTTACCGTTTTGTTCAATTACTTAAATTTCAAATGAAATGAAATGTTTCGCAATTTCGCGAATGAATGATGACTTTATCATGTAATCATTAAACTCATTAATTTTCACAAATCGTTTCATTTTAATTATGAAAATTTTATAAAAATGGTCATTAAGTCATCGAGATGATGTTTTTTACGTCAAATTGTGTAATGTAATGTTTTTTCTCAGCGTGAAATTAACCATTCATTAAAATGACGTTTTTTGAAAACAATAATAATTTGCAATTTTTGCAAAAATATCGACGAATGCAACAAATAACGAATCGTCGCTATTTTTAAGCGAACTTTACTATTTTTTACAATGAATGAATTTCGCAAACGAACGCAGTTGGATAATAGGGCCCTAAGGTGATCACAATCACGAGACAGCGTTTGATCATAGTACACTGTACACGGTATGTGCAACATTCACTTTTCTGCGTTCTCGCAATAAAAATAAATTTCTCGCAAACCCCAATAAAAGCTTATAAAGGCATTCGGAAATATAACTACATGTACATGTATGCATTATACAAGTAATATTTCTTTTTTACCTAATTTGCATAAAGCTTACAATTGTCCCTCGATTTTGAATATGCGTTTGCCATTAAAATAAAAATTGTACGTATATATATGTGTTTTGTATTTGCTCCCCTCGCAAAATTTTAAATTAAACTCAGCAACAGTGAAAGAGTGAAATTTGTTCAATTTATATTTCAAGCAGACACTAAAATTATGCATAATTAGAGATGCAAATTTGCAATCGCGTTTTAGTATTTTATTGCGACTTTTGCGAAGCAATTCACTAATTGCTCGTTTAACAATAATCATTTTAATCACTTTTATTCAAATAGTAAAAAAGAGTAAAAAAAAATTGGAAATAATAAGTTTTCGGGTTCACATCAATCGATTCCTAATCAAAACAATACTTTTAACAGTAATCATTGTAATCACTTCTCTTCAAATAGCAAAAAGACTACAAAAATATCATGCTAGAAAATAATAACTTTGTGGCCTCAGTTTGCAACTTTTTGTGCAATCGATTATCGATTCGCAATCAAAACAATATAACAAATGTAATTTGCAACGATTGCTGATTCTAATTGATTTGTTTACTTGTGTATTCTTAGACCAAATAATAAATGTGTACCATTTTTCGCCGCTACTGTTCGCCGTTCGTATTTCTATGTATTTTAGTTGTTATAAAAAATATTCTTGTTTTCGGCAAACAATCGAGAAAAATTGCGAGACTCGAGAAATAACAAGTCTCGTCGATCAGAGTCAACATCGGCCGTTTCGACTGTTCGTGATGACAGCTGCAGTCGAACTTTTTCTCGCATGTTATGCTTCGCACTCGCTAACCTCCATTTATGAGTAAATACAATACATCTCTATTTTTACTGCAAATATTTGCAGTCAAGAAGCGAATGTGAGTGTAGGCACAAATGCAAGTCGATGTTACCGTTGAGATCAATCGATCGATTATCGCTGCCTTGCTTCTTGCATCTCTCGTCGTTGTTGCATTCTCAATACTTGGTCAAATCGTTGTTGATCAATGCAAATCAGTAGCGAATAGCAAATTTGATTACAGAGGTGTACACACGTTTACAGGCACAAGAACACAACACACACATATATACACAAATACATACATTTGAATAAAAGCAAAGAAGAAACGAAGTCAAACAAACACAGTATGCAATGATTGCAAACATGTGTCGAAGTACAATGTTTTCGTTGAGATATAAACGTAATCGCTAGCTTGTCGTTTTTGATGGCACACTTTGTGTTCACATTTTCAATGAATGCGTGAATGCAAACAATGAATGGCGTATTTAAAATAAAGTAATGAAAGGCATGGCATGTGTATATGTACTATGTGTATGTGTGTGTGTATGTGTGTTTAAATAAGCGTGTTTCTATTTCGATAAGAAATATGTAAAAAAAGTGAGAAGAAAGCAAACAATAGTTTCAATTTTGAATTCAACGCAGCATCAATGTTCGCTTCAATGATCATAAATTTTACTACTCTTTTGGATTTGTTACAACAAAACGCATCGCAGTATACACATACGCACATACAAACACACACACTTATATTATATATATGTATTGTATATATTGTGGT
>NCKV01001330.1:0-10731 GCA_003675905.2 Leptotrombidium deliense
GTCGGAATTCCAAAGTCATTCGGATTGAAGCTACTCGGATTTGTAGGATTTCCAACGTTAGGAATATTCGGAAGTGAAGGGCTTCCAATATTTGGGATACTTGGAAACTGTGGAGCTCCTACTGGACCTCCAAAGTTGGGAATGCTCACTGGATTATTTCCAAATGATTGAGTTTGCGGTGCATTATTGCCTCCACCAAAATTAAAAGGTAAGTTTCCCAAATTAACCGGAATATTATTGGGAACGTTTCCTTGATTCGTATTAAAGTTTGGTGGACTGAAGTTAATCGGGAAATTTTGTCCTCCTCCGCCACCAAAATTGAACGGAATGTTTCCAGGATTATTATTATTATTATTATTGTTATTGTTATTTGTGTTGAACACTGGAAAATTATTTGGAATCGCATTGCCCACATTGCCTGAATTGCCAGCATTGTTTGCGTTATTCTAAAAACGACACTTAGTTTCAGACTAAATTATTAAAGTTACCTGTTGAGCACCAGCATTCTGCGGTATTGGATTGCCGTTTCCATCGAGTGGAATATCGTAAGTGTAGCTGTACGGTTGGATTCCCGTGTTGTATCCATAGCTGTAGGGCCTTATTCCATTTTGGGTAACATATCCTTGACTGTTCTGGTTTGGTCCTCCAGAAGCGGTGTTTGAAGATGTTGTCGGATTAGCAGGTGGCTGACTTTGTCCAAACACACCACAGGGCACTAAAAATACGATCAAAACTGTGCAAAACATTTCTTTGGTGTGTAATCTTGTCTGTAACTTTATTTAACTGAAACAGAAAAACGAAATTTCGCAAGCTTATATATCGAGAAGAAATTTCCGGTGCATTACTTGGTTTATGAATTGACTGTTTTTTGGGAATTTTAGTGTTGAAATACAATGAAACGGTAAAACCTTCCGTTTCCGACCTTCGCTTCAATTTTCGACCTTTTAAAAGTGAAACTAAAAATGGGTTTACGAAGTGGAGAAACACAAAAAATTGTGATTCAAGGTGGTCATATTGTAGTATGTTTTGAAAAAAGGAAATCGTTTAATTTTTGCTTGACTCACAATTTGTCAGAATCGGATTTACAGTTCGTCTGTTTGTAAGGCATTCAAAAGTTACAACATTTCTTGTGTAAGCATTGCGTAATCTAAATATTTTAAAACTGGCCACTGATTACGCAAATACTCGAGCACACACATACACATACATGTTTAATACAAAGTGTCAAGTACACTATGTAAAGTAATGCTCTTAAGTAAAATAAACAATTTATTGAACTATTTATTTGACATATCAAAAAATTCAAATTTAAGGCATTCGAAGAAAACTGTAAAAGTGCGATTAGCTTTCATTGAAGTTTTTATGGATAAGTAAAATTTCTTTGCCAATTCACTGAAATTGGTCGCTAAAATTATAAAGCAAAGAACGACTCATTTATTACCTAAAGAAGAATAGTGGACGTACAACAAATTAGAATAATGTGATTTGCATTAAAAAAGCTACTTAGCATTTATGAATGCAAGTGTAATCTGGAGGAACAACACAAGTACATTCGACGCATTTGTCGAAAATAAGCTTGTGTCCGATTGAATATGATGTTTCTCCAAAGTTGCATTTGTTCATGTCAGTTGCGGGTGTAACGGGCGGAAATTGTGTACAGAATTGTTGACATTCGTTTAGTGTTTCGAAGTTGTTTTCGTTGCCGGCACAGCCTCCGTACATGAATAGTTCACACGCTTTCGACGTGTCATTGAAGAAATATCTTTGCAACAGTGCTGTACATGGACCGACATCCGGATTCAATGCACACAATTGTTTTCTTTCCTCTGCTGTCGGTGGAGCTATTAACAAAGACAGAAGTTAACAATTATAATTGTCGCTGCTTCAACACTCACGGCATTTGTATTCGATTGGACAACAGTGAGATTCGTGATAAACAGGCACACATCCCCTTGCAAGTAACTTCTTGTTCAAATCACATTCAATCGTTCGACAACTTGAACTCGAAAGGAATGTGTTTGCGTTCCAATTAGCACTACAGACGCAAGTTTTGCATTTGTCTTCAGTGGGATATATTTTGTCGCCTAAATTGTACATTTTTTGTGCATACACGCATTTCGGTGATTTATTCAGTTCATCGTCACTCGGGCATTTTGGCAAGCCACAACATTTATCCAGACTGTGGTAATAATAACAATTCTTATATTTTCCAACTGTGATTTCCTGTTGAGTTGCATTCGACGGGTAAGGAGGAACACCAAAAGCATCTCCTGGACATTCGCTGAACGTGCAGGCTATTTCTCCACTGAATGTGCATGTGCAAATTGCACAAGGATCGGACATTGGAATCTGTTCTCCAACTGCGTACAGTTTATCTTTGTATTTGCAACCTAATATGTTTAATCAATTGTAGCGCTCTTTAAGTATAAATTTTCTTACCATCACTGCGAACTTGAAGCATGGTTTGCGGTGGTGGACAATCGTATCTTATCGGACATTTGGATTGCTGATTAATCACGGGTTTGCATCCTTTAACCTCGTATGATTGCAAAAGTCTTTTGTCAACACAGGCTGTCAAGTGGAACGATTAACAGAAAAACATGAAATCAATTTCAAGTGTAAAGTATGAGTCTGCAAAATAGTTTAAATAAACAATTGAGCGATCGGTCCTTCGATGGAATCCTTGAGTTGCTTTGCTTTGTCAATTGTTTTTGCGGTACCAGAACAAGTAATGATCTTTGTTTATATTATGCTCAATGAAATCAATCAATGAATTGCTGACTGTCACGTAACAATCATTGCAAACAAAATGTTTTCAAATGTCTCAAAGTCGTTTAAATTAATTTTACTCTCGACTTCAATTTTTATAAATTACTGTTCAATGCTTTTCATTTGCATCAATTTTATGAATGTTACGCGTGATCTCACATTTGTTTTCAATTTTAAAATTGTTCAACGTTTCATGAAACATTACAAATTTAGCAAAAATTTTCAATTTCACTAATTTTAAGTGAAATCACGAGTTGTTTGTGCAATAATAATGCGCTCGAATCGTTCGACATATCCTGGTATTTATTACTTCAACTCTTTACATACTTTTAGAGGGACACATTCAATGACTAAAAAATCAACTTATGAAATCAATTACTTCAAAAAAATCTTTCTATTTTGGTACAAAAATTCCGATGTGTCATAAATTAACTGTTTTTGTCAAGCATCGCTGCAATCGTACATTACTCAATGTTATTTATTTGATATGCGATAATTGGGGTTCCCGAACACTTGCAATCACATTTCTTAAGAAGCACTTAAGAACACTACTGACTTCGCTTTGTTAAAAATTTGAAACGCCGAAACACAATGTAAACAGCACTAAATACACAGTTCGTCACACTTGCAGTGAAATGGATTATGGAAATCACTCAACTTAAAACAATGTTCACTGTTCTGAAAAGCATTAATGCACACCAAGTATGACGCTTCTCTATGCAACTCATTGCATATAAAACAACAAAGAACTTTTTTGAGAAAGTAAAAAAGACAAAAAGCAAAGAGTGATCGAAAACTTACTTTGTGAAGAGACGAGTTGCACAATAAGCAAGAAGGCTAAAAACGACACTTTGAAAACCGACATTTCGTTGTTGTGTGATTGCGAAGAAAATGTAACAGAAGCCCTGCTTTATATATACTTGCGTTTTTGATGAGTGTCTGGAGGCGTTTTCTCTCTGATTCTCAATCGAAGCGAATCAAAAAAGAGTCTCTGTGTTCACTAAGAAAGACACACAAAGAAGTCTGTGCACAATTCGTGGTTTCTTCAAAAATGTATGTCAACAATACTTTCTTCACAAGAAACACTTCTCAAGCAAATTCACATTTGTGTTACAATTTACTTTTTACTTCAAAAACGAGTTTTTAAATGATATTTAATAAACTTGCGATTCATTTTTGTCACATTTCTGCTAATTTCTTCTTTCGGAAAAGGATGCAAACATAAATTTCGAGCAAACATTCACTTCCGCAATAATTATATTTACACATAATGCAAATGCAGCGCCGTAGCCAAAATAAAATTTGAACTTTAGTACTTCCTATGGTTTACTATGGATTGTTTAGTTGTTATTCTAGTCGAAGCTGAAAATGTACACAGGACCGATATACACGACGTTCGAAACAATAATATTCACGAACGAATCTTTAATGTGATATTAATGTTTCAGGAGCAATAAAATGAATCTATTTAAAATCACAAATTATGTTTATAAATTAAATAATTGAATGTTCATTGATTTACTGCTCCTCAAAAATTTGATTGAATGCGTACACTTTACGAGACAGACGTTTTCATTGAATGTTATGTCGTTAACGATTGTCCAGTGACTTCAAACGCTTTAATTTGCTCATTTGATAGCAATTTTTTCGTCGTTTGCGTTTTGATTCGGAGAATGAATGCGACAAATTACTAACACCTAGACATCACATATATTTACAACGACAAAACGGTATAACACATCTTCAGCTGCTTAAGTTCATAATTTAAAGAGCAACTATTTTTTCCTAAAACCGAGTCCAGAATCACCTCCACCGAGACCCAAACCGCCATCTCCACCACCGAGACCTAATCCTCCGTCACTTCCGCCGAGACCACCGAGACCGCCACCACTATTTCCTAAGCCTCCGAGACCGCCATCTGAATCTCCTCCTAAGCCTCCCAAATCACCGACACCATCGAGTCCACCTCCTTGTCCCAAGCCTCCGAGATCTTGAGAACCATATCCCTGATCACCACCGCCGAGTCCGGACAATCCTTGTCCTCCTCCGAGTCCCTGTCCGAGACCACCGAGACCTTGGCCCAATCCTCCGAGACCAAGTCCCTGTCCACCGCCAAGTCCTTGTCCAAATCCTTGATTTCCACCTCCTAAGCCACCCAATCCTCCTAATCCTTGTCCACCGCCGAGACCGAGTCCACGTCCTAAGCCTCCGAGACTTTGTCCCAATCCACCGAGACCTCCGAGTCCTTGTCCAAGTCCTCCTCCACCTCCACCGAGACCCTGTCCGAGTCCACCAAGTCCCTGTCCGAGTCCACCGAGACCTCCGAGACCCTGGCCCAAGCCACCGAGACCTGTGCAGCATAACTTTAGAGTGCATATTAAATAATTTTGGTAAACCTCCTAATCCTTGTCGCCCTCCTCCGAGACCTCCGAGGCCGCTTCCGAGACCCTGTCCGAGTCCACCGAGACCCGAACCTCCTCCCAAGCCCTGACCTCCGAGTCCCTGTCCACCACCTAATCCACCTAATCCAAGGTCTCCGAGACCCCCGAGTCCTCCGAGACCTCCTAAATCACCGAGTCCAAGCCCTCCGAGCCCGAGATCTCCGAGTCCACCTCCACCTCTTTGGCCATTCACTGATATCACAAACGCGGAGAATAACACACAGAATACGATCTAAAAAGTATCCGCAATGGTTACACACAGAGTAAAAGTTGCACATCTTACCGAAAAACTCATTTTACAATAGTTTATAGAAAAAAAGAAATGTACTGCTTACGAACAGTGAGAATAGAAGACTGTAATTAATTTCGGTTTCACTTTCTTATTTATACTCGAAATATCCGTCGACGCAAAACAACGCAACGCAATGCAAAGCATTCAAATCGCCGGAAATAAAAATATAGTCCGTTTTTCCCGAACTTATTCAGAACTTATTGTAAAACCTACGAAATGCTTGATCTTGAATCGAGTACACTTTTGGTTTACTTTCAACGAATTAAACAGCGAAGCGTTACACTTAACCTTAACTTACTGACGGTTTACTTGTCGCTTTTGGACACAAAAGACCTTTCGAAGAGGAAGTCGATTTACAGGCATTTTTCTAAAAAATATCATTTAATTTTGGGTTTATTTTTTGAACCTTGGCTTGTTTTTACTAATATTGTAATTATTCGCAAAATGCGCATTGTTTCGCGCGTTTCTTTCGTTGTTTCGACGCTTACATTAATTGGCCACAAATTGCCTCGCAATCATCTCTGTTATTTCCAACTTTCCTCTCATCTGTACAACCAATCACAACTTTTACAGTGATTGTCTCTGCTAACCGTGACCACTAAAAGGTGTCTGCGGTGGTTCTACCGCAATGATTGTTCGCTAATTATTCTGTTGTTGTTATTTTCCACTATAATTTCATTTCAGAGACGTTTGAAAGTTTTCAAAATTTGAGTTTGCGGTAAAAAGTGCTTGAAAAATGTAATAAACATTAATCATTTCAGTAAACGAGTATATTACGCAATTAATTTGAAAAGCGTCAATTTTTATCTGCTTCAATTGAACGATTCAATTGCAAAAGTGATATTCTTTTGAATTAAAACACTTTTCGAGGTCTTGCTGTTTGTTACGTGTTTCCTTTCTTTTCAATTTTTAATTACTCAACGATTACTTGTATCTTTATTATTCAATATGTATTTCACTCTTTCATTGTCTTCCAGTCGACATTGAATTATCGAAGAGAAGTTGTGTTATTCGCAGTTGCAATTAAAATTCCAAGAAATGAAATCAATGTCTAATTGAGTGTGCAAACAAACATAAAGTTAGTTCCTTTGAACATTATTTTGAATACCGTTGTTCAATGAACGATAAGTTTTCTTGTTATCTCAATTTTAACTTATTTTCTGTCATTCAATTTATTTTTATGTTTCTTGTTTACAAATTCAAACACTTCTCAATGAAAAACAATAACGCAATTATTTGTTGCACGGAAATGTTTGCAAGATTGCTAATAATTCATAATTATGAATTGCAAATACAAAAAAGTAAGATCGACGCAACATCACACAAGTGTTTATTGCAAAATTTTGTCGAAAACATTTAATCAAAAATAAAACAAAATTCATGAAACAGGGTAATGACGTTGAATCCTTCGCCATTTCCGTATGAGACGAAAAAGAGAAACAATGGTTCCACAATTTAAAGGCAAAAAAAGAGATGAAAAGCAATTGCATATCGAATACCACCAAATAAAGTCCAATGTTGCTAGTCGTTATGAAAAATCACAAAAAGTGCAAAGTTTTTTAAAAATAAAATACACTTCAGTATTTTTCTAAAATTTATAAAAACTTGCAATTAAATTAATTGGAAACAATTCATTTTCTTTCATACAACATGATTGTCTTGAATTCTGATCTATAAGTTCCGTAACCTTTAAATGTACAGATTCGTCCAGAATAATAATTCATTATTTCCATGACTATGCATGAGATGCGAATCAAATCTGTTTGGACGAATCTATATGTTATTTGATAGCATGTTATGTTTTGATTTGTATTTGAAACCAAAGAAACGGATAATAGATTAATAACATTTTGTTATACAGTATCACCTGTAAATTAAGGAGAACACCTTCAGCGGAATATATTGTTCCTAATTTAGAGTTATCCCTATTTCAGAGGTTATTTTACATCTGACTTAAATTACAGAAGGCACAAAAAATCCGTCCTTAATTTAAAGGTGTCCTCAGTTTGGAGGCTCCTAATTTACAAGTTCCACTGTATAAATTTATGTGGATCAGAAAATGAACTTTATACTCTGTCCCTATTTACTTACATGCATAATTATTAAGAATACATCTTGACCTTCTTAGCATTCAACAAATAATGATCGTCTTTGCGACGATTTCGAAGTTCAAAGTCAACGTGTGCATTTGCAGGAATGACGACAAACAAAGATGGTAATGAGGTGAATATTTCCATTACAGATGAATATCCCCAACCAGCTGCATTAATGTCACGACCATAAAGCTTTTCGTAGTCTTGGCAGAACTTCGTAATAGGCACACCTGTCTCGTACTTCGCAAGTATTCGCTCGAATACTGACTTGAAAAGATAAGTCTCGTATCTGTCGGCTTCATCTTTGTGTGCCTTTAAATGTTCATATAGAGGGTTCAACAAACGAATTACAGGGGAAAAACGACCAATTTCATGTAATGCACAAATATCTGACATTTCGGCAATAAAATCACAGACGTTTTTAAATCCGAGTTCTTCACAATTCAATGGCACTTTAAACGCAAACTCATACAAGGGAAGAAAATTTGTCAAAAGCAAACCTTCAGGAGAGTATTTGTATAAGAGATCAACAACCCGTTTCCGAGTCACGATAGAAACAAATATTGTTTTTGGTCTTCGCTTAAGTTGATATGGAATTTGATTCGATTTTTCCGCTAAATGTGTCTTCACTTGTACATCATCGACAGAATCTCTTTGCTGGTCAACAAGAGTGTGAATGTGGGCTACGGATTCATCGACAACAGCCAACAAGACTCTCTCGCCTTTCTTGTTATGCCCGAATTTTACGACGTCCCCGAATGATAATAATAATTCAATGTCTGACTTAAAACCAATTTCTTCGTAACGAAAACTGTGACCCTCGTTACTGTAGTACTCTTCTTTGAAGCGATCCAAAGTCAAACCCTCTTTGTATGGAATAACCAAAGAACGAACAACTTTCTTCAATTCCTGTATTTTTTCTCTCATAATTTGTTCGATTGCAGAGTTTGATCCCATTTCTAATTGAAGAACTAAACTTTGCAACGCTATTCACCGATTAAATTCTGACGCTCTTTTAGCGTTTTTCAATGAGCGTCTCCACATCTTGTCTCTATTTTTCTCCCGCATTAAACCTGCACATTCAGGTATAATGATGAAATATTTGGTGAAACCTGCAGATTGCGTTTTACAAACAGAAAGTACAGTAAAACAAGTCAATTGGGAAACCTGATAAATTGGGAAACTCGTGTAATTGGAAGAAGATTTTCTGGTCCCGAACGAATTCCATAGACATTAAATTACATCGAATAGCAATTGATAAATAATTTAATTAGTACAGTAAAATGGAAGTAAATGGAAATTGGAACAAGATTTCAAATTTCATTCCATTGAAATAACACTCTCTTAATGAAATATGTAACTTATAATAAACATGAACGTGAACATAAAAAAACACGAACATTTGCACGAAAATTAAACTTTGTCAACTATTATGCACGAAAACTGGAATTCAATTAATTTTTCCATTGTAGTACAGTTGAAAAGTAATTCATTTCGATTTCAAATATTTGTGAAATGCATTATGCTACATAAAGTTCTGGTAAACTAAATTTCATGTGCAGTAATAAACTAACAATGTATGTGTAACATAGTGTCTCTGTACTACTGAATAAATGAGCACCCGTATATCTAGGGTTGGCAATATTGCCAATCTTTCTTCCCGGCGTGAATCTTCCGGGAACTTACCATCCCTACGTATATCCACGCGCAATAATTCACTTCAGAAAATTGTGCTCAATGAAAAAAGTAATATTTGCAGAGGAATCGTGGCGTTCATTAACCCAATAAGTTAAAAAAGTACACCATACGTTTGCGATGAAACAGTGGAAAAATAATACACAAACGATTAAACAATTGTAATTTTCCCACTTCAATGTAATACAATGCAATGACTTCAAATTCTTTAAAAACTGTACAGGTGTAGTTTTACTCAAAAAGTTGTGCGGATTCACATCAATTTTTTTACATTGAAGTTAATGTTAAAATTGATGGGTATCGACACAACTTTTTGCAAAACGGTATGCTTAATACATGCAACATGAGTAGTAAGGCAGCTCTCATGTGAACTGCCTTACTACTAACATGTATTATGTAGAACATTGCAAAAATATATCCCGTAACTAACGCTGTGACATTCTGATCAAAAATTTGAAGAAACCGGTTTGTTGTTCAGGCACAAAAAACAGTTTTTTGGTAAAATTTCGATCGAAATTTATTGAATGGTAAAGTAAAATTGTCACTATACATGCTCGTTAGATAAACGAATTTGAGCCATATCAATACGACGTTCAATATTTTCATACAGTGAAAGACGATCGGTTTTCTCTAAAAAATGATTTAATACTGAGAATGACCTTTCAACATTCACAGATACCAGTAGAGCAAATTTGCGTTTTAGTTGTTCAAATAAATCCGCATCAGGAGATTAGAAATAGACCACAGCAGCAATTTTTCGAACTTTTTGAGACATCAACAAATTACACAGCATCTAATACTGAACTATTAAACAATACAATGAGAATAACGTTTCGGTCAAACCGTTGATTTTCGGCTTTTTCGGTCAAAACTTTCAATTTCAACCGTTTCAGCCAAAATCGACTCCGATTTTTTTGCGGGTGAATATGGGTTTTATACTGATACCAAACAGCTTTGCAATATTTCGGTCAAATTTTAGCACTTCGGCCGTTACCGAAATGCCACATCTCTACCCCTAACATGAGGGGCTTCCTAAAACTTCTTAAAGTGATAAATTTATATTTTTTGATCATCATGCCAAAGATCAAGATTGGAAAGATTGATTATTTGGGGGCTTTGTTATTGCAGATTTAATTTTGTCAGGTAAAGCGTTTCTAAACCTTATGTATCTTCATTTATATCACCTTTTGCAATGTTTACATGAGTTTTATTTTTGACTCAGTGTTTACAATGTGATGCTGCAAAAATCTTACGTAACCTCGCAAAGTTTTAGACGACCGCTGAGCTTTTCTGTTATAATGGACTTCAAATGAAAAGAACTACGTATGTACACAATGATATGCGAATGTACAATGTGTCTCATAGAAAAGTGCACAAGTTCGGAGCTCAATACAAGGCAGACTATCTTACACAACTCAAATTCAAATATTAAAAATCGCAA
>NCKV01001331.1:0-10731 GCA_003675905.2 Leptotrombidium deliense
ATGTGAACTCTTTGATTTAACTCATTGTTCAATATTATTTGTATTTGTTTACAATTCTTTTGATTATCCATATTCTTCAACGAACGTATTCTTATTGTTCAACGAAATGTTCAACACTCGACGATTAATGCTGACATATTACTTTTGACAAGGTTTAAATCGATTCTCACTTTAAATCGGACAAAGTTATCTCCATTGAACATATTAAAAATTTAATAAAGGTTCACAGGCATTCTCCTGAAATGAGGAGTAATGATACCGGTAAAAACAAGGAGAGACCCATTGAAAACTTTTAATCATAATTCTGCTCCAGATAAGAGAGACTGTGATTGATTTTAAATAAAAGTGATATTAGACTGTTTGCAAAGAGTAAACCAATCAAGTAAACAAACATTTAAATTATTTGCGTGAGTAGGAGAAATTCGTATTATCTCCATTGAAAATTTGAATGAATATGCAACTAATTTTCAATACAAAACTGCAGAGTGAAATTTTAATGTGGAATTTTCAGTTGAATGTTAAATTTTCATCGTTTCATGCTTGAAATATTCGATTTATTTGTTTTTGAAAATACATGGAATATTATTTAATCAAAGCGTACAACGGACAGAAGCTATGAACAAAACGTCAGTCAATATGAGCACACTTCAATTATTAATGTGTATTGTGTAAACTTTGTGTTTTCAACATAGAATGCAGTTTAAGTGAATGAATTGATAATGGTATAAACAATGAAAGTTGGTTTACGCAGAGAAAAGTACGCCAGGCAATTTTACGAATTTCTGTTCAACTTTACATCGATTTTGTGTTCGAAAGGAAAAGAAAGCAGAATTTCTTAAATGTAGAGATCATATCTCAGAGGAATGAAAATTCAGAGATAATTCAGTGGCAGCAGACTGTGTATTCGCATCGCAGTACGCACGAATGTCAAACTCATTGACTGCGAACAGAGCAAATGCATTCATTTCAGCTATTTCAATTCTTTCGAGTATTTCGATTTAAAGTTCATTAAACACGAGAAATACGCTTTATCCTTATATTCATCCTTTATTACTTCATTTGTTGTTGGGAGTAAATTTCGCTTTCATTCGTATCAAAGTAAGACAGTGTCTGAGATGGCAGTTTTCTTTTATTCGCTATTTTTCAAATTTATCGAGTATTACGAAAAGAAAGAAACTTTTGTTTCAGATGAATGACAATCAATCGCAAAGCTCGTTGCGAGCAGTGAATTACTGTTTTTGATGGAACAACACGAATGTATCCTCAATATAGACACATTTTGTCAAACAACGCGTTTGTGGCACTTGTTTCCATGCAATTACTGTACACTCTGTCTGTCTGTATGTATGTATGTGTATGTACAGCGGCACGAATACTCAATTCTAGCACTCATTGAATTACAACTTTTCACATCCTTTTTTCATACGTTCAGTTAATGGTCACTGGACACGCATTTCATTCTTCGCGAATAATATTTATCTGCGATTGCTGTGCATAATTCACGAAGAAATGCGAGTGTGTATGTTATGTGTGCACGAATGTGATAACAAGTCTTACACGTTCTCTGCCTCTCGTCAAAGGGTTATTTGCATCCATTAATCGCTTCAATTATCTTCACTGCAAAACTGTGCCGCAGTCTAATTTTCAATACACATTCACTTCACAAATACACATTCATGCATTTCATGTATAATAGGCACACGAATTGAGTCGACATTTTTTGAGCAACCTTCTCGCAGGGCATTCTTGTTCTGCTGCATCTTTTCTGCTCAAAGACACTGCAAATCTAATTAGTGAACGGTGTGCGTACAGAAGCTAGATATCGCATCATTGCATCGCCTTCGCAACGATCGCGATCGCCTCTTAATTGCAACCGATTCCAAGAATGCTTTTTCGAGAGAAATTCGCCTGTCGCTCAGTTCGCTTCATAGTTCCCAGCGATGCAACCAAATGTCATTATTAAATCAGTGTTCTTGTCAACATTTTTCATCGAAATCACGTAAGTAATCGATTTCAACTCATTCACTCACTAAACTAGACACACGAATTTTTCACTCTAATATGAAAATCAGTGTTTATTATAGTTCTTGAAAGCGTCGTGTGTTTCACTGATAAAATATTATGCGTGAGTATACGTATTTGTGTGTATTTTTGTTCGCTTTGTGTGCACAATTATAGAAATGGAAATTTGGAAGCAGAAAGCAGATGAGTCTGAAAATTATCTGTTCACGTTCGTACTGTAATCAATTTTGTGCTTTTTGTTTCTTTCTATGTTTCAGGCAATTTTCGGAACCATTTTAAGATAAGTTTCAACCGTTTCGGAGTTTATTGGAGCGTTGTGTCCGAACAATAATTTACTTACGAAAATAGCAAAAATGTAATAAATGTAGTGAACGATGAATAGCTCTCTCTGGCAATATGTTCAAAATAAAAAGTTTTTATTTGAAAAATCATTGCAAACAAAATACTTAGGATAGCGCAACGAATTCATTATTTAGTATTTAAGCTGTTGGACATAAATATGAAATAATTTTAGTCGAGTGATGGCTACTTAAGATATTCATGGCAGCAATTCAAGAGAATTGCAGTTGAATTTTTCATGAAACGAGAAATTTCAAAAAATCGTTACAAAACACATTAAGTTCTCAATGTTTGTGATAAAAGTGCAAACTAAATCGCAATCGTCAATTGTTTTCGAAGAATACTTGGATAATAATTCGAAAATAATGGCCATTTTGAAATGCACTCGACATTTGTTTCTCAATTATTGTCGAAATAACAGCAAACGACACTCGCGAATGATCTTCTTTACTTTCGACGTACAATTTCTCGTTAATTAAAGGTGTGTAATTATGGAACGAACAGAGCACACAAATGTGATGTGTATTCTTTTCAGTAATGCGTGAATAAATAAAAGTACAACGAAACGAATGCAACACAAGTTCTGCTTATGTTCTTGTTGTGCACATTTGTGTGCAAAGCAAACGCTGACAGTTTTCAAGTCAAAACGGATGTTCGCTGACGACTAATTGATTGTTGAGAAACATTATCCACAGTTTCACTGCTCACTACAAGTTTGAACCATTTTCCTTCTGAAAATGATATTCGAGAACAAGAAACATTTGAAATGCTAACTTCAGCAGTATCCACTCTTCTCGAGAATAAGTGCAGCGTAATTTTGCTTTTACGAGCGCGTATACGTCCTCTGACCGGAGATCAGACATCATGGATCACGATATTTTATTTGTTCGATTAACTCAACTCTTTCAGTCGAATTTCAATGCAACACTGATTAGCAGAGATTCGATTTGCAGAACGCGCATTGCGAGGCGGAAGATATTAATAGTCACGTCAATATAAAGAAAGAACAGTGGATCAAATGTAATTTGATAAAAAATGAGCAATAATTGATTGCGGTGATAATGCATGCATTCAATTGTCACGCGAGCAGTATATAAGCAAAGTTGACATTCGCTGTAATTATTTTTTAGGCTTATGTGACCACACAACATCTGAACACAGAATTGAAAGATTCCGAGCGGAAGCCAAGTGTTTAATCACTTTTGTTCGTTGGTTTTGAAACAATTGCGGAGTTGTTGTTTGAAGTGAGAAACGAATTGTCACGAAATGTAAAACTGAATCTGAGTTACATTTGCTGCTCATTTAGAGGATTGCACTATACACAATATTTTATGCACACTGAACGCATGCTGCTTTGCTTAAAATGTTTTAATGAATTGTAATCTATTTCAGCGTTAAGAAAAGAAAGTATCGTGAAAATTAAAAACAAACTTAATTTTATTTTAAACGGAGCACATCTGTTATATACCAGAAATCATCAGTCATAATTATTGTAGAATTACAAAGTGTGGCGAGTGATTTCGTTATAACAGCGAGTGATTCTGGTAATTCTGGTAATCACAAAAAGCGTTTGCATTTCGCATTTCTCCTAAATATAGAGTTCCTAGTGAACACTTAAATTCCTTCGATTATGGCTTACAACAGTTCTCGTAATCATTCGTTTGCATTTCACTGAGAAACAAACTAAAAATATATTTGGAAGCAAATTAATCACAGAAAGCAGAAAGAAGAGAAAAACACGGCCGTTATATTAAGAAGTGTTGCAGTCAACCTTTACCCATCCGAACGCGGTGATCGCTGTGCTCCGCATCCGTGCGAGCTTACAGAATACACTAAAAACGATGAATGCGACGCTCTAGCAACAAATGCAACGTTGTTTCAATTCGTTATTCGATATTTAAACAACACTTCGTCGACATTTACGCTTTCATCTCGCCTCATCTCGCCTAAAATCAACGTGTGAGGTGTGTTTTCGATGTGTAACAGCGGTGGTACGTCGCAGTGCGTCCGATGTTACAAAAATGTCGCAACACTGCAAAAATAGAAGTTCTCCAAGAAACGTCTGTATTCGAAATTACGTCTATAAATTTGTTGGAGTGACACACAAGGCTTATAAATTGTTACGTTATGACTGCCATTTCATTACTTTCGCGAATACAATATTTCACAAGACTTGACTTATTAATATTTCATTATTGAAATTGAATCACGAAAAATGCGCTGCTTTGAAAGAAAAAAATGTAGCATGTATTCGCTAACGTTGCGAGAAATGCAAAAAGTGCACAAAGCATGCAATACATGTCATTGCGTCTAAGATTCTCAATTAAGTTCCACATTTGACTTGAGACAAGAATAACGTTGCACATATTGATTACCAACTGCGATGCATTTCTTTCTTTTCAATTCGAATTGAATGCGTCAAATCGTCAATTTGTGTGTTTCTACATTAATTTCTCGAAAAGAACACTGAACATCGATATTCGCTGTGTATCCGAGAGATAAATGGTAATGCAGTGTTTAAACAGTGTTCTCTGCAAATAAAAAGCGATTCGAAAACACAGTGAATGCACGCCTTTACTTATTTGTTAAACGCTATGTTTGTCGCAGAGTTCTGATGAAAATTCATTTTGCAATGATTTGCAGTGAATGCAGTGTGATCTGTATAAACGTGCAGTGAGCACACATCGACGACACTGTAAACACACGAGTTACGCTATCAATAAAATATACAAATATTTGTCATTTCATATTCGCTGCGAATCAAGTTCTCTGTTTCCGCACAAATTGTTGAGAACAGTTTTCGTCGATTGCAGAGACGAGTCAGGCAGCAATGGCCGTCCACAGCACAGAAGCACTGTTTTACACTGCTCTGTTTCGCTGCTCCACTGTTCGAGTGATTGAGAACGCAGCACAACGTTGCATGTTTTCGCTGTCATTGTGAATCGTAATTGAATTCTTGCATAAAAGGCTTTCATTTGCAAATGTTTTTCATGTGTCACCATTTAAATTATATATGGTCTTGAACCATCGCGTAAAACCATTTTAAAGAAAACTGCAATTTAAGGCGACCCGTAAACATGATTACCAGAATTCATTGAACCGAAGCAACCATTGAGCATCGAATTTCGCAATGTTTTATAGTTACTGTTTTCATTATTCAATAATAATAATATTAATAAATCGATATATGGAATACTCGGTGTGTGCAACCGGAATCGGTTTCGTTCGACTGTTTGCTTCCAATTTAAGAATTGGAAATCAAATTAAAGGTCAAAGAACCTAATTGATCATACATTTGGCTGCCTGTTTACCAGCAGTATTCCACACATTTTGTGTTTCTTCGACATTTCGACAAACTTTGATTTGCGTTCGAATGCAGTCTCGCCGTTATGTCGCTCGTATCCGTCGTTCGCATCTTTTATTCGCATTTCGTTTCAAAGAGAATCGAAGCAGCGAAAGCAGCAGCATCCAAAGCATTACAGGCATCGCACTGCATTCTGCGTATTTTCAATAATTATTCGTGTGTAATCAAAACGAAACTTTATTCATTTGCCTGTCATAGCTTTCGGGAACATCGATCTAATAAATCACATGAAACAGAAATTAATTAATTACTTTGAAAACGCTGTTTTTCTCAACTCATGTCTATAGTTTCTTTTTAACGACGCAACTTTTTTTGTTTTGTTTTCATTACAACGAAAACATTTAATCTTTTCGAATCTTTTCAGCTGTTTTCAGGAGGCAGTGGTGTCTAAAAGTGCAGACTTGCTGTTTGTGCAACCATCGGTTTGTGAAGAAGAGCTGTTGAGTCGAAGCATTTCTGGAGCGTCCGACAGTTCCGTTGAGACTGATCGTTTGTGAGCGAAAACTTCGTTTTTTGTCGATGCAAATTAACAGAACTTGCGAAACGACTCGTTTTTTATTGTACTTAAAAAAGTGACACATCAATAGTGCATCACTGGAACAGCAGCAAAGCAGCGGTAGTGCATCAGCGGTACATCAATATTGCATCAGTAGTGCTTCAATGTGTAGCTTCGCTGTACTCAATTTCAATGTGCATTAAAAACGATGTGATATCGGTTTCGGTTTCAAACTTGTTCGGTGAACATTTTCTCGAGTTCTGCTACAAAAAGATCGAACAATGTTCGGCAATAAATATGACAAAATTAGGCGAAACGCATTGTTCACGATCGGTCGTCGCTTCCGTGGAGATGTGAATAATGCGAATAAAGAGATGTAAATACAACGCAATGTATTATAATTTCGCGTGTATTAAAAAATAAAATTGCCTTTTACAGCTGTTTTTGCGGTGAAACGTCGTTATTTTCGAAAAATAAATCACAACAATAGTTGAATAGTTGCATGTGTATTTTGACATCATCGTATTTGTAATATGAAAATATTTGAAATTGTGACTTTTTTGGTTTGTATGCAACGCCGGTGAATATGTTTTTACGATTGGTAAACACGCAGTGTTCGGAATTGATGTTTAAATTTTTGACACAAAAGTAAATGTATTCATGCACTACAAACGAGAGATGCATTCGCTTTTTCGGTGACAACTTCTCAATAAAAGAGAAGAACACATCGAACATAACGCAGAGAAAGTACGTGTATCGCTATTTACCATAGTTTCCAGGAGTCAAAGTGAGAACAAAAATGCAAAAAGTGTGCTCAGTGATTCTGTTGCATGTTTATAGTATCTTATAGATTTTGTCGAAAACGTTTTGCATCGAGTGTCTCAGCGATTCACCGACGCTCGTCGCACGACGCGTTGTGTGATTATTAAACGAGAATGAAAGCCATTTCGAGCGTTTCTCAAAAGTGAGTCTCTGATTCGCAGTGACTCGTCGAGTGCTGCACTATTTTCGAGAGAGTATCGTTTCACTAAAAATGCGAAAAATAAGCAAATTCCGTTCGCTTTTGTCTTCTTTTGCATAAAGTGTACTTTTTATTGCAAATATTTCTTTAGTGTTTAACAGAGCGCAAAATAATACATTCCAACTGCACACTGTTTCTCGAAGCGAACCATGTTTTTAAGATTTAAGTGAATATCAGTGCATTACTGGTGTTGTACACAATTGCGTGCAAAGTAAATAATGTTTACTCGAAAACACTTCAGAAAGGTTGTGCGAATGATTTCATTTTATTAAAATTAAACAATTCTTTTGGAGCGGAAACAGAAAGTTGCAAACAGCGAAAGTCTCGATTGTCTCGCATTCAATGCTTGTTTCGCCATTTCTCAAATTTTATCGATGCAACGCACAAACTGGGCTTTTTTTAGCGAATATTTCTCGTTGTCATAAAATATCTAGAAATCAATTGCTTTTCACAAATGATGCACAATTGGTATTCGCTTTTTGTTTGCTTGACGTTTGTGAGCAAAACAGATGTTTCCACTGCAATTCGAATGCAAACTCGCGAACATACAAATGCACAACCATTCGAAAGTGTTTCACTTTCTTTTTTTGCTTTTTGTCCGTTTGTCGAAAGCTGCGAGATGTGTTTCGAACGGACTTTAAATCGGAATACTGTGTGGAAAGTGCGATCACAGAAAAGCGTGTAACGTGTAACAAAAGTGCGACTCATCTCCAGGGAATCGGTTCTGTCGCGCGTGCAAACGCACAACATTCGCGACTCGCGTAAAATTAGCTTTCAATGAGCGGAGAGCATCGGTTACAGAATTCAGTGCACCACTCGCAGCGATCGCATTCGAAAGACTGTTTCGCTCTCAGCTCTCGTCGGAGTCAACGAAGGCTTTTCGTATTGAGTTACATTGCAAAAAAGCTGCAATCAGCAATGAATAGTGAACCGAAAGCAGCGATGAATTGATGCTGTGACTGCAGTGACTACGTTGTGCACCTGAGTTCAACGTACACATCTATAACGGCGAATGTAACACAATTACGGCCAGATTTCAGCAGACTGAGTCACCAGTCTTTTGAGCCAGTTTTGCATTTCGGTTAATTTTCTGGAGATTTGATGCAAATTATGCACGCTTCAGATGGTGTTGCAAATGGCACTTTTGTCCATAGATTGTAATGTAGACAATCGCTGGAATCACAATTTGTATGCGTTTTGCATAGTGCACACAAAAGTCGTATTATTTTCTCTTTTATCGCATAGAAAACCAACAATAAATCAATTTTATTCTTGTGTTTTAACGATCGATCACTCGGCGAAAGAAAACTCATTTCTTCGCCGAAATTGCGTTACATTTATAAGCAATCACAATTAAGGTGCTTCAATCAACTACGAAGCATTGCAAGCATTGTTCGCTTTTCGTTGCGATTGAAACGAAACACGATTTCCTGTGAAAACAAATTTGAATGCGAAAAGAGTGCAAAGAGAGAAAAGAGTGAGTGAAAATTAGTCAAAGTCATATCTGGCAGAAACCAAATCTGAGCTTTTTTATTTCGCTGAAAATGACTGAAATTCGATATTTTTCATTTCCGAGAACTTCGATTCGCTTTACACACTCTTGCATTCACTGCGGTTCTATTGACGTTATATTGACCTCACAGAGCACCACAAACCAATCCATCCTTAATTTTTTCGCTTGCGGAGCGCGAAAAGCACAAAAGTGGCCGATCTGTGCTCCGATGTCTCATCTCATCTGATCTTTCTTCGCTGCATTTCAAACCAATTTTTATCGCATTGTTCTCTTTTTACCACAAAGAGTCGTTTTCGCTTCGCATTCATTTTAATGCGAACTGTGTATCTTCAATGGCATCTTCATTTAAAAACTTATTTCATTCTTTTTTTCTCATTTTAAGTTCGCATCGAACGATCGTTGCAAACATTAATTAAGCGAATACTTGCGACCAGAAAAAGCATTGAATTGCATGTGTACACATTATATGTAGTGCACTGTGTAGTATACTGTTTCGAGTGTTTTCAAGCGTTTCAATAGCAATTAACTGCTAATTTTTGTAACGTTTATCATTATTCGTCGGATTCGTTGTTTCATCGTTGCTTCAAATTCGAAGCATCATTAATGCGACGCCATTAGCAATCCTTTGAGAGTTGATAGTTTTATTGTTCGTTGCATTCAAATGAAAGTTGACTGATTATTGAACGATTAACGTGTTTCATGAAGTAATCCATAAGTGCGCAGCCAATAATCAACTGGCAATGCATGTGTGAATTTTGGAGAAAATCAATGCTAATTATTTAGTGCACATTTATATTCATAAGAGAATAATTATATTGTTTTTGCGACAACTTTTTACTGCAAATACTTATGGATTGTTTCATAGCTCGTTCGCAGCTCCCAAAAACGTCTTTGATTTATTGTGGCTGTCATTTGCTAAACACTATTACTGTCTTTGCGATGCCGTCACTTTAAACTTATTTCTTTTTCATTTAACACACACTCACTCTTTTTGTAAAAGCGGGCATAAAAGGCAATCGCACTGTTCGTATCAACAATCGTCACTTCGTCGAATTGCAGTCGATTTTTTTTCGATTCAACTTCAAATTCGAAGCAGCTTTCTGTTCGTCGTCGTTTCGCAACTCTTCTAACTTTCCACATTTTCGTTGAAATTTGCGTCAATTGAGGGTGAATGTGTTTATCACATAATAAACATTATGAAATATTGCGATGGGTACGCATCCCTTTCGGCATTTGCTTACATGCAACTGTTCCACGGATTTTCGCCTCTAAATCAGCACATTAACGATCGTTCATTTATTTTGATTAGCAGAATGTCTTTAGAAAGCTAAGCATTTCCAGCGCATTTCGATCGCTGCAAGAGAATTAAGCACAACGTTTTCTCTTTTTTGTCCTGAAAAACATTTTATGGCCTCCGAGGGCTCAGACGCGGAGAACTGTGTGTAACAGAGTCGTTGTTGATTATCGAAAAAGTGAGCTCTTCGAAGAAATGCACTGATATTTCACAAATTCGCTCATTCATTGTTTAAAGACCGCAAAATTGTGCGCATTCAAACGCGTTCAATGTCCATTGAGTACGCGAGACACATACGAGATTGAGATCACTGCGATTCATAACAATTGTAAGTGTCTCTTTAAATGAAACTCGCTTCAAATTAAAAGTCTCTGCAATTGAATCGATTTTTCGTTTCGCGTTTCGCAAATACTGTTAAAAACGTATATTTCTTGAAAACTATTGCAGTCACAATTATTTATTTTACTTGTTCATGAAAGAAAAACATTAAATTTTAAAAGTCTCAAAATTATTCTCTTTTGTTGCTCATTTATTTTTCGCAATTATTGTTAACAATAAATACATTTTATGAAGTGTTACAAAAAGTGTATTCAAAGCATAAATCGTTTAAATGAGGCTTAAATTTGAATCATTATTATTCTCGAATCGCTTCGATCGCCTCTTCTTTCGTTTTATTCGAAGG
>NCKV01001332.1:0-10730 GCA_003675905.2 Leptotrombidium deliense
CACATTATTACTGGAGTCGCTGTTTTCCTCGGCGTCACATTCTTTGTAATCGCTTTGTTACTAGGCTATCCATGGTTAGACGCCGTCATCTTTTTAATAGGAATCATCGTGGCCAATGTTCCTGAAGGACTGCTTGCAACCGTTACCGTTTGTTTGACACTCACTGCGAAAAGAATGGCGTCGAAAAACTGTTTAGTTAAGAACTTGGAAGCCGTTGAAACTCTTGGTTCGACGTCCACCATTTGTTCTGATAAAACTGGAACATTGACGCAAAACCGAATGACTGTTGCTCACATGTGGTTTGATAATCAAATCATTGAAGCGGACACAACCGAAGATCAAAGCGGTGAGACGTCAATTGTGACAAGCTGATTACTCATTTGACCTTTCCTCCGCAGGCGCTCAATTCGATAAATCATCAATTGGATGGCAGGCATTGTCAAGAGTCGCGATGTTGTGCAGCAGAGCTGAGTTCAAAGCTAGTCAAGAATCGGTTCCGATATTAAAACGTGAATGTGCGGGTGACGCGTCTGAAACTGCTATTCTGAAATGCATGGAATTGACTGTCGGCGATGTGATGGGTTACCGATCGAAGAATAGGAAAGTCTGTGAAATACCCTTTAACTCAACCAACAAATTTCATGTGAGTGCACATTCCAAGCATTTTTCCCAAATGACGCGATGTGTGCAATTTATTCATACGTGTTCTTTAACAGGTCACCATTCATGAAACAGACGACTCGAATGATCCTTCATATTTGTTGTGTATGAAAGGAGCCCCGGAAAAGATTCTTGAACGTTCGTCAACAATTCATATCAATGGCGAGGAGAAAATACTTGACGAAGAAATGAAGACTGCATTTAACAACGCTTACATGGAGTTGGGTGGATTAGGAGAACGTGTTATTGGTTTTAGTGACTGCAAATTACCGGCAGACAAATTTCCTCCTGGATATCCATTCGACTCGGATGAAGTAAATTTCCCGTTGGCAAATTTGCGTTTCGTTGGACTCATATCGATGATTGATCCTCCGCGAGCGGCTGTGCCCGATGCCGTCGCTAAATGTCGTAGTGCTGGAATCAAAGTAATTATGGTGACTGGAGATCATCCAATTACCGCCAAGGCTATTGCCCGCTCGGTCGGAATTATTTCGGAAGGCAATGAAACTGTGGAGGATATCGCACAACGAGTTAATATTCCAGTGGAACAAGTGGATCCAAGAATGGCCAAGGCTGCTGTCATTCACGGAGGAGAGTTGCGAGATTTCTCTCAAGAACAATTGGACGACATTCTCATGAATCATCCTGAAATTGTGTTCGCTCGTACTTCACCGCAGCAAAAATTGATTATTGTCGAAGGATGTCAACGATTGGGTGCAATTGTAGCAGTCACTGGCGATGGTGTCAATGATTCTCCCGCTTTGAAGAAAGCTGATATCGGAGTTGCGATGGGAATTGCGGGCAGTGATGTCAGTAAACAAGCAGCAGACATGATTCTTCTGGACGACAACTTTGCATCGATTGTTACGGGCGTTGAAGAAGGACGACTTATTTTCGACAACTTAAAAAAATCGATCGCTTACACACTAACTTCGAACATCCCTGAAATATCTCCGTTCTTATTCTTCATTTTGTTCAACGTCCCTCTGCCCTTAGGAACTGTTACCATTCTTTGCATTGATCTAGGCACTGATATGTTGCCTGCTATTTCTTTGGCATACGAACAGGCAGAAAGTGATATTATGAAACGTCAGCCCCGAGACCCGAAAAAGGATAAACTGGTCAATGAACGATTGATTTCTATGGCTTATGGGCAAATTGGAATGATTCAAGCAGCTGCTGGCTTCTTTGCATACTTCGTTATTTTAGCAGAAAATGGATTTCTTGCTGACTTCATATTCGGTATTCGAAATGATTGGGATTCAAAAGCAATCAATGATCTTAGAGACTCGTATGGACAAGAATGGGTGAGTTAATGGTTGCAATAATTTTCAGTGCTAATTGTGTTTGTTTATTTAGACTTACAAAAGAAGGAAAGAATTGGAATACACGTGTCATACGGCTTTCTTTGTTTCAATCGTGATTGTGCAATGGGCTGATTTAGTAATCTGTAAGACGCGCCGAAATTCGTTAGTTCACCAGGGAATGAGGTGAGAGAGCACTGCTGTGTGATCGATGAAATAACCGATATTGAATGAAACAGAAACCATGTACTTACAATTGGCCTTATATTCGAAACAACATTGGCTGCATTTCTTTCGTACACACCGGGAATGGATATCGTTCTTAAGTTATATCCAATTAAGTGAGTAATGAGAATGATTTGATTGTTTTACGAGTATTGCGTGTACGCGTAGATTTTCATGGTGGTTTCCAGCGATGCCGTTTTCATTGCTAATTTTCTTGTACGACGAGGCACGTAGATTCATATTGAGGCGAAATCCTGGAGGATGGGTAGAAATGGAAACTTATTACTAAGCAATTCACGAGTCAACTATAGTTTACAAACATTAGAAATCATCACCATCTTTCAGTTCGAAAAGACTGTTGCAAACGATTTCTTTTACTCTCTCTTTCGAGATTGAAGAATAATACTGTTATAAATTTTGTTTCTTAATTAAAGCTAATATATAGTAACAAACAAATTGGTGTTTGGCTTTAACAATAATCAGTTTTCGAATGACGAAAACGCACTCGAATCAAATCGCTGCAATGACTGACTGTTATCCACTTTTGGTTCTCGTATCAAGAGTCGTCGAAGAAACTATGGATCGTTACTGCGATTCGAATGCGAAGTGTCGTTTCGAAAAGCAACACAAATCTGAAAAACTTAAAATGAAAGTGAAGTTTGCAAATTGTTTTTATTGTTCACAAATTATTAGTGCTTTCATTGCGTGTTTCAATTGAAAAGTGACCGTTTCCGGTTTTATTCTTAATATTCGTTTTATGTGAGTTTTCTAGAAACGTTTTCACGAGAATATTCATCGCTGCTTCCTTAGAAACTGTTCATTTGTGCGACACACCAGCTTTGCACACACATAACACAAACGCTTCCACTTCTCTTTCGCATTTCAACTCTTTTTTAGTGAAACTCTTTTTGTGCGGAAATCGATTTTCGCGAAACATTCAAAAGAGAAAACTAAACAGAAACTACTGTATTTAAATGTACAGAAGTAAAAAATCATTGCTCATCTCATCGTTTTTCAGCTGATATATCAAAAGAATTATAAGTTCTTTTCTATTTCTTTTTTCCGCAAAGAGTAGTGATGACGAAAAGTGATCTCGAAAATCGAAGTCGAGTATTACTTTTCTTTGAGAACAGAGAACACGAAAGAAAACGTTACTTCGAATATAACGACCAGATTTGAACATCGATCTGATCAATTTTAAATCGTTTTTTGTTCGATTCGCTTTTGATTGCAGCAAAGAAAACGAAACTTTCTATTATTCGAGTATTATTATTATTATTCGTCGAAACATTTGCATTTCAAAATTTTAATGAAACAAACAGAAGATGAAAATTAAAAATAAAATGAAAAATTAGTTTTTTGCAATTTGCTGAGGTTTTTGATTGATAGAATAGGTGAACTGTTCACTTCCACTGCCTATCAAAAATAAAAATAAACATTTTGGCGTTAAATTGCAGAGAATGTTTAATGTTTCTAAAGAAAATTGAGAAGAAAAACGAAAGTTTCAAAGAGTTATCGCGAAATACACGCAAACAACGATTCAATGTTGAATACAAAAGTTTAAAAACAGAATAAACTGATTGCGAACTAATTTCAAATGTATTCAAACTTTATTCAAATTGTATTTAAAAACGGCTGCGATTCGACACACACACAGTTTTGAATTTAATTCGATCAACTATTTTGAAATAGAGTTAATAATTGCAACGCTCATTTATAATTAACAAATTCAAATTAATCAAATTAAATCCGCAAAACATAAAATGACACACAAACAGTTTTCTCGCTTTTCAATTAAACTATTAATTAAATTTTAGTTGTAAAAAAGAATAATTAAAGAACATTAACATTAAGCGTAACAGTTGAATCGAAGTGTCACATTTTTAGTGATCGACTGTTAATCAATGCCTTGTAATAAGAAAAATTGTAATGTAAAACAATTGAAAACAACATATTTCGCACTTTTATCATTAAACAACTGTGCTGCTGTTTTATCAGTAAAATTAGTTATTTAATGAACATAATTAATTACGAAATGCCAACTCTGTAAATTCGAACTGTTTTCAAAAATAAAGTTGCTTTTAAAATGACTCTTCCGAGTTTCATTGATTGCATTCAATTCGCTTCATAAATAAAACATTCAGCGAACGATTGCGTTTAATTTCATTTCTATTTTCAGCTTCAAAATAATTCACTTTTCGAGTATTTTAATATTAAAAAATGAAAAGTTACATTTCATTTACCACAATATTGCGTAATATGACGTGCAGCTAATGTTCACCGACCAATGGTCTTTCATTTACAATCCACTTACTTTACTTTGCACACATACATTAAACATTTATACTTTAAAATCTTATAGATTATAGACTGAACAAGCTTATGAAATTAGTTCGTAAAATTGAGTTTTTGCAGAAATTCAGAGATGTGCAACTAATGTGGTTAACTAAAGAAATTTTACCTTTTTTCATTGCTCACTTTCAAATCTTGCAGAATAAAAATAAGGTTTAAAGGTTCGTCTTTCGATGATCTTTTCGTTAAGAAAGTTCTGCTTTTATATAAACTCAACATTGCTGTGATTTGCAAAAAAAAGTAATTTTATGCGTTACAGTAACAAGAAACAATGTCAAGTACTGTTCACGTGAATTGCGTATTTTTTTACGCAGCAAAAGAATGGAAGATAAGAGATGGCAGCGATGGATGATAGTTGCGATATTCGCATTCACTCGATTATTTGCGTGAACACAAATTCGATTGAATCTAAACTGCATTCATTATTCTCCGAATATGTTATAATTGAAATACTGTTTTTCCTCTTTTTCATTAACGTGTTTTTTAAAACTTTTTATTTCAATCACAATGAGAAGGACAGCCGAGAATTAATGGAATTATTCAATTTGTAAAACGATTCGATTTGATAATGGAGCAGTTTGCGATCGCTCAAACAAAATAAATGATCTTCGATGAGAAGTGTGCTACATTTTAATAACGGATACTCGAGTATCGACTAAGTAATAAATCAATACTGTTGATCGAAACAGTTTCAATCAAATTTATAAATGGATACTTTTATTGTTGTTCAACTGTAATTACGAAAATTACCACATTTAAATTTTTGATCAAACTTTTATTTTTAACAGCGAAACTCGTAATAAAAATGAGTGCTCATCGATTAGCTCGTCGAAGCGAAACACTTCACTTCAATATTTGAATGCGTTGTTCAGATGAACGACGATCAATTAAAAAACTGTGACTGCATTAATTAAACACACGCTCGCTGCTTCTTCGCAAAAGATGCTGAAAGTCAGTTTGTGCAAATTTGTACACATTTGTTTGCGATTGAATAGACACAATTATGAGCAGCAACGAATGCAAGTCGCTTGAATTGGCGATGCTGACAATTGTACGATGATTTGCAATCCGCGTTTCGAAGAGCATACAAATTGCATTTCAACGCAATTTATTTGGCATTTAAATTCGAAAAGTTCGGCAAAAAATTTGCTTTCCTACAAACGAATTGCTTCGAATGTGTAAATATTTAAAAGTTAGCCAATATTCAGATTCACGTATTCGGTGCCACTCTAACATTTCGACGGCTGTTCGCTCGCATTTCGCCCTTTTCACGCCTATTAAGTAACTGTGATTCGTGACCATTAATGCTGCATTAATTGTGGATACTCGTTGACTGTCGGTGCAGAGATCGCTTCGAAGCGTTTCGGTTTTTTAAGTGAAGCGTCTCGTATTTGCGGCAACTAATCGCGAATCGCGATCCGCTTCGTGCGTAAGTGTAGTCTGTGTGCGCGCAGTGTCGGCACAAGAAATGTTCAATATTTGACGTCAGGATAAAATCGATGAAAACCGCATTTCTGCCCTTCTTGTGTTGCAATTGTTCATCTGCTCGAATATAAGTGTGTGATATTCATTTCAGTCCGCTTCGCTTTTCTCAATTAACCGATTCACATTTTAATTGTAAGTTTTTTCTCTTCACGTTCCATCCATCAAAACGATCGTTTCATAATATTTGTTATTCACGTGTAACCAAACGCTTCTCCTTTATTACTCTCTATTCGCGCAGTAATTGAATGCAAACGACCGATATCTCTGAAATATGAATGTTTCATTCTGCGATCCGATCTGTATGCCGTTCACTGTTTGCGAAATACGTGAACATTAATTGTTTACTATGCAACAATTGGTCGTTTAACGCTGTTAATTATAATTTATTTGAATTAGTTTGCAAAAATTAATGCAATCATTTCTCGACTTGTGATTTGCAATGCAACTGCATTACGACCTCATTCTTGCTACACTTTACTGTGTCGTCAAAAAACTTCGCTTTTCTTTGTAACAATTATCTAATACTCCACATTTGCTTACATTTGTACTCTGTGTCTAGTTGTGTGTTACTTATCGTGTACTGTTACATCGCGAAGTCAGTGCTGCTGCGATCACGGATGTTTGACCTTTAAACCACAGACAAGTGACCGAATTCTGTAAGGTCGTCAATGTTCTGTTTTTAATGTCACAGAGGCATAGATTCTACTCAGTTCTCATCCACTATTGTTCTTCTCCTGTTTTGCATATTCGGTGCATTTATTTAAACGATTGTTGAGCTTAGAACTGAAGACTGTATTTGTAAGCGCTTCGAATTCAGTTGACATTTGCATATTCGTAATTTTCAGGCGAAAATGGCGGAGAAAAAGAAAGATATGTCCGACTTGAAGAAGGAGGTCGACATGGACGAGCACACGATTCCGATGGAAGCTCTGTGTCAGCGGTTGCGAACACATCCCGACAATGGTCTGACACCGGATGCGGCGAAAGATGTGTTGGCGCGCGATGGTCCAAATGCGTTGACTCCTCCGAAAACGACTCCCGAATGGGTCAAATTTTGTAAGAACTTATTCGGCGGTTTCGCACTTCTTCTGTGGATAGGAGGATTTTTGTGTTTCCTTGCGTATGGAATTCAAGCTGGAACTGCCGAAGACGTAGTAGCTGATAATCTATATCTCGGAATTGTGTTGGTCACCGTAGTGGTGATCACTGGCGTCTTTTCGTATTACCAAGAATCTAAAAGCTCTAAAATTATGGAATCGTTCAAGAATATGGTTCCTCAATTCGCTTCTGTAATTCGCGGCGGACAAAAGTATTCGATTTCCGCCGAAGAACTGGTCGTCGGCGACATAGTCGAAGTGAAGGGAGGTGACAGAATACCTGCAGACATTCGCATAATTTCCGCCCACGGATGCAAAGTTGATAATTCGTGTTTAACGGGTGAATCGGAACCGCAGGCCCGGACTGCGGACTGTAGTAGCGATAATCCTTTAGAAACAAGAAATTTAGCTTTCTTTTCAACAAATTGTGTGGAAGGTGCAGCCAAAGGAGTCGTTATATTAACCGGTGACAGAACAATTATGGGACGAATCGCAAACTTAGCCTCCGGATTAGAAATGGGTCAAACCCCAATCGCCAAAGAAATTGAGCACTTCATTCACATAATTACTGGTGTCGCGGTTTTCTTAGGGTTAACATTCTTCGGTGTCGCTATGTTTTTGGGCTACAACTGGCTGGACGCCGTCATATTTTTAATAGGAATCATTGTGGCAAACGTTCCGGAAGGATTACTTGCCACCGTTACTGTGTGTTTGACACTGACTGCCAAACGAATGGCGGTCAAGAACTGTTTAGTCAAGAATTTGGAAGCTGTTGAAACTCTCGGTTCCACATCCACCATTTGCTCCGACAAAACTGGTACTTTGACGCAGAACCGAATGACAGTAGCTCACATGTGGTTTGACAATCAAATTGTCGAGGCGGACACGACTGAGGATCAATCAGGTAACTCGCATTTGTTCACATTTGTGTGCTTTTTTGTGCAAAATTGCTGTCGTTCACAAAAAGCAGTCTTGTGAATGAGCTTAATATACGTAACAGTGCATAAGTGCAGTTGCATATTCGTCAATATTCTGCGGTCACAGAAAGCAACGCATTCACAGTGAAGAGATGAGATGAAACAGTGATTGAATGCACCTGTAAAAGGAAAGTGTATGAAAAGCAAAAAGATTCCATAGTTCACGGTTCACTGAAAAATACAGAAATAATTTATTAGTTGTGAGCAAAAATCAATGCAAGAAACGTGTCTGCATTTAAAATTCGACTCAGTTTTATATTTCGAAAAAAGTTTGTTCAATGTAAACCAAGTTTTGATTGTTCCAAAGCGATCGCATTTCTCTCAATTTCTCGAGTTTGCTTTTAAACTAATTTCGCAAAAATCAATTGCGTGAAGCGTTTATTGCAACTTCTCATATTTTATAAATGTTCATAATTTTAATGAGCGCTTTGAAGCGACAGCTTTGAATGAGAAAAATGAGAGAACGATGCGAAAAGCGAAAGCAATGAAGACATCGCAATTCGAGGCAATCAAAATGAATACAGTTATGTCGAAAAAGAATTTAGTTTCTCTTCTCGAATATCCTGTCAAAATGGTTGTGCGATACAGCAGTGAACTGACATTTAATAATTGTCTGTACGAACAGAGAGTGTTATGTGTGTAATTGCGAAACAAAAATAAACGTTCTTCTATCGCGACCGGTGTTCGTCCTGTCCACCAATCGATAGCATAACATCGAAACACGAGATTCTTTTCTCACCGAAAATTAATCGCTTTTCTTTATTATCGCTGCTCACCGTTCTCAGGCGTCCAAATCGATAAGTCAACGTCAGGCTGGAAAGTGTTGTCTCGATGTGCGATTCTGTGCAGCAGAGCGGACTTCAAAGCCGGTCAAGAATCGGTTCCAATTTTGAAGCGAGAATGTGCCGGCGACGCGTCCGAAACCGCCATTCTCAAGTGCATGGAAATGACTGTCGGAGATGTGATGGGTTACCGAGCGAAGAACAGAAAAGTCGCTGAAATTCCATTCAATTCGACGAACAAATTTCACGTGAGTTGCGAACAACTAATTTATTAGGTTACCGTTTTAATCTCAGCTTTTCAAATGAATTGAGATGTGATGAACATGATAACAAATATTGCACAAGAGTACATCGTTTCTATTCGTTAATCACATAGAACAAGTGCGTCACTATAAACAATTGCCAGTGTACATCACTTTATTTACGAGAAAATAGAGTTTCATTTTCGAAATGAGACACTTTGCATCGAAAATGAAAATTACTTTATATCTCGCAACGCGCATAAATATGGCATTAAGAGGCAACGAATATTTATTTTACCAGTATTTGCTTCTTGCAAACAATAAATTACACTTTTTGACGGTTTGTTCAAAGTGAAAAGTGCATGAAACGATCCATTTAAATTTCATCGTTCATTGAACGACTTACGCAAAATTATGTCGTTTTAAATCAATTGTTTATGCTTTCGTAAACTGTTCACTCGTTTATTTCGCTTTCCTTTCTAAACAGTGACACATTATAGGAAAATTGAGAGAAATGTTTTTCGTGCAAATTTCATATAAAAAGAGAAAAAAATTTTACGTGAACGTTACCTGAACTCATACTCATTATCTAACTTCGAAATGATCTCGAATTGCTGGCAAAGTTGGCCCGAATTTCGTTTAATGTAAACGAAAGAAAACGAGAAAAACGCGAACAATTCTAGCTCACTTCTGCTGACTTCGACGAACATTTTTTCAATTTTTGCTTTTATTTCAACAAAGAATATTTGAAGAATAAAAATTGGCGTAAAACTTAAATTTAATTTATTTGCAATAACGCGAGAGAGACTTGAGAACAGATCTCTTCTGAAATACTTGTGAAATGCATTGTTTCGTCAAATATTTCATAAAAATTCAATTTAGCTAAAAACCATCAATATTCAGCGTCTGACTATAACCATTAAAAAAGAAGTTTAATTTAAATTAGAATGCAAATCCGAAACATAAAAGCGTCACACTCGTTTAACTTTAAATGTTTGCAAATTTATTTTCCATTACAACATTAGGTTACTATTCACGAAACTGAGGATCTCAAGGATCCATCCTATTTAATGTGCATGAAAGGAGCACCAGAAAGGATTTTGGAACGATCGTCAACTATTTACATAAATGGAGAGGAGAAAGTTTTGGACGAAGAAATGAAAAAAGCGTTCAACGATGCTTACATGGAATTGGGTGGTCTTGGTGAACGTGTTATCGGCTTCTGTGACTTGAAGTTGCCAACAGAAAAATTTCCGCCTGGTTTTCCATTCGACTGCGACGAACCAAACTTTCCGCTGGAAAACATGCGATTCATTGGATTGGTGTCAATGATTGATCCTCCTCGTGCAGCAGTCCCGGATGCAGTTGCGAAATGTCGCAGTGCTGGTATTAAAGTAATTATGGTAACTGGCGATCACCCGATTACTGCCAAAGCGATTGCTCGCTCGGTTGGTATTATCTCAGAAGGAAATGAAACTGTTGAGGATATAGCTGCCAGATTAAACATTCCTGTGGAACAAGTTGATCCTAGGTAAGATTACAATGCATTACTCGTTTCATTGCTATTAAATATCGCGATTATTCAGACAAGCGAAAGCAGCAGTGT
>NCKV01001333.1:0-10717 GCA_003675905.2 Leptotrombidium deliense
GCCAATGAATTGAACGCCGCTTTCGTCGCGTTCGTTGATACTGCTGAAAACGAGCATTTGCGTCGCGAAAAGAATACGACGCCTAAAACCGACGATTACATTCCGTCGCTCATTCTTTTTTATACATATCGCCGAAACGTCAATCGTCGCTATTATTTATCGGTATTCAAAGTTTAACGTTTTTGTTAAACAAATTCAAGTTTAACTAACAACTCTTATTTGCTCATTCTAATGATTCTTTCATTTAAAATAGATCACCACCAGTGAAACGACGATATTCTAGATCACGATCACGTTCACGAAGTCGATCAAGAAGCAGAAATGTATCCAGAAGTCCAATTCCGCGATCACCACGTTCGCCGCCACCAGCGCGTGCTCGAGGTGCAATGACTCCGAGCAGATCGCGTTCCAGATCAGTCTCTCCTAGAGAAAGACGTTAAATGCAATCCTACTTATACTTGGATAACAATTTTTGTTCATCGACTCATTTTTTGCTTTGTAACCTTTTGTACTCTTACTGTAACTAAACTGCAATGTTCGGACAAATATGGGACCATTAAGAAAGATGTCCGACAATCATTCTGTATGTGTGAAAGTTTGCGTTAGTAATAAAGTATGTCGTAGTTGCTAAACTATAATGCACTTTGATCTCCACCTCATTTAGAACGAAATGAGTCGTTCGTACTTTCACGTGCAACGCGTGCAGAAAATGAAGCCCAATTATTGGAAAAGAATTTTTTCGTTGGTTCGGTCCTCTGATATTCAAGTTACAAGAATTTTCCGCATGTGATCATCGGAACATAAATTTGAAACAGTTTCAATGAATGTCATAATATACACACTAACTATCCTACTTTTGTATATTAGTGATACACATGCAGTACCTGATGTAAGTACACTTTTCAACTTTCGTTTATATGCAATATTTGACAGCTAAGAGATAAGAATGCGAACATTTTATTAAGACAAGTGTGCAACAATGCTCAGTTACATAAAGTTTCAGCAATGACAACTGCATTTGACAGTGTGATCGTTTTTTCGGAGAAATATGTTTTCTTATTTGGTCAATACGAAGAACGTTCTCTCAACATGAATTTGTTTCTTCCATTGTACGATAACTATCCAAAGTATATCAAAGACGTGTTTGGTGTTGAAGAAGTAACTCTAGCATCAACAGATAACAGTGGTTCACTAAATTTGAAACATGTAAATATAGATGAGTTGTTTTTTGTATTAAACTTCTTTTTCAGGGAAATTCTTGGTCTGTTTGCAATTTTTTACAAGGAGATAACAGTTGCAAAACATTCCCCGAGAGTCAAATTTTCAGTCTCATCAGTGATAGATTTTATAATTTAACTGAAATATATAAGGGAAAAATTTTAAACTTTGAAGTGTACGCAATATTCAACCATAGAAGCACGATAAATGTTAATAATAGTCGTTTTGCACTGACAACATGTGAAAGTGAGTATTTTGCGTTATTGTTAAAGTTAACGTTGATTTTGTAGCTCGAGAAGTTATGAGGAAAATATATAAGGGTTGTCATGATTTTTCAGTTAAATTTGGAGGAGGAAGCAGACCAGAGATTAATAATATCACAGAGGAAATCGCGAAAACTTTTCAACAACATAGTAAGTTTAATGTTGAACAACCATGAATGAATAACATGTTTAATGTACTTTCAGAAGAAGCCATTTACTTTGAGAATTCATCGATTTTGTATTCGTTTCTAAAAGAAGGTTCGTCTTCGCCGTTTAAACGCGCTTTCACAATAACAAAAGATTCAAAATTTTTCAATTCCGGTTATGATCTTTTGTTCGAAGACAAACGATTTTTTGGTTGCCCAACATCTTTATGCAATGGTCAAGTAATCGATGCTTTGTTGAGATCACCGGATGGTGACATTGAACTTTTTGCTGGTGCTTGGAACTCGAAATGGGATCTTGAAAAAGATATACAAATTGGTGCGTGGAAAATTGAGCACAGATGTGATATTTGGGCAAATATAGATGCTGCGTTTTACGACTCGAATTCACAAATATCTTACTTTTTCAAAGTAAGTTGCTATTCCTTGACTTATGTTTAATTAAGCTCTGTTTATCAGGATCATTATTTCTTGAAATGTGACAAAAATAACAAAACAGATATTTATCTCATTGATGTATTATTTGCAAGCTATTTGGAAATGAATGCTATCGTAGATGCCGCAGTTTTTACGTACGACTTGAATAATTTAAAATCAACAGTTTGGTTATTTTACGGTTAGTATGTTTATCTTAACTTTAATTTACTTTAAGATATTCTTTAACAGAAGATAAAATACGTTTGTATAATTATGATGATGATATTATGACCGCTAATGTTACTGTGAAATCAATAAGCAACGTAACTTCTATGTTTACTAGAGATGTAAATGCAGCTGTTGGTAGTTGGAGTTCAATGAATAACTCAATGCTTGTTTTTGCTCATTCATTTGTTTACGTAAATAATAACAGTTACTTAACTAGTAAGGTATGTTTGCTACACAATGTTTTTCAATATGATAGTAATTTTGTTGCAGGAACTATTTACAAAGATTGAAATGAACAAATTCATGCAATGCGATCGAATGAGAACGAATTTTTTAACAACGTCGACTTCGGCACAATACAGAGTTGGTGTCAATACGGACATATCAAACCTTTTACCAATTTTGCTGATTATAGTATTGGTTGTAGTTATCTGTTTAATGTGTTTCATGGTGTACAAAAAACGCAGTGAGTACTTAATTGTTAAATGCGTGACAAAAGTAATGCTAAACTATTTTACAGAAAGACATCGAGATTCTAATAGAATACCAACAAAAAAGGTTCACGAAAAGGATAACGAAAGTATAGTGGCAAAGATTGGATCTCTAGGAAAATCGATAGTAATCATTCCAAAAGTTGGATCTGAAAGGAAAGCGGCTCGATCTCATTCTTCTTTAACAGTGAAATCTGGTAAAACATTATTTCCAGGCACGCATAACAAGATCCACAAATCTAAACTAAAAGCTAACCTCAAATAAATTCTTTGAAAGTAATTTTGTTTGCGCGTGTTGACAGAGGTTCGCAATTACTTGCAACAGTTACCTTCCTTATAATTTGTTTTTATTAACCAAAAAAGTTAGCAACACATAAGAAACATAAGATACAACTAAGACACCGATCGGTAATCGAATAGACTACAAACTGATTCTCCAAAAGGAAACAAACATAATAAATTAAAGCAATGACTCTCGTCGTTTTCTAATTCTGTACATTGAAATAAAGAATTCTCGATTTAAGGTAAGTTAGCATCCATTGATTGATAGATTCGAGAGGTTAGGAAGAGTGAGGTCCAATGATTTCAATGCCTGTAAAGCGGCTGCGTCGCGTGAGGCTTCTACCGATGTTCCCAAGCCATGAGAAACGCGCGGTGGATTCGTCGTAATCGTGACCACAGACAAATACTCTAGTTTATTATTTTTTGGAAAATCAGAAAACTGGACTTGGAACGAGGAACCGAGAACCGATGATAAATATTGCAGCTGAAGTGAAGGCCTTGTAATGCGACCGGGAAGTTGATCAATTGTTGAACCATTTGAACCGTTGCGTTGTTTAAGAAATTGAAAAGCGCTTTGAGATACTCCAGTTTCCAATAGTTCCTTTGCAATTACAGCAGCCAATTCGAGAACATCGCAATCACTTAAACTAATTTTGCGTTGATCTGAAATCGCAAAAAATAATTATTACAGTGAATATAATTGAAAATCACAAACACAAGCTTTATAACTAATCAGACTCATTAAATCAGTTTACGTTTTTTGCTCACAGTATTCACGATTAAAGGATCATCATGTTATAAAGCAATAACGTATTAATAAATTTGAACTTACAGTTTTCTTCGTCTACTGGGTTGCATCCAATCCCAGACTGATTTAAAAGTAAATTTTTTTCCACCGGATTCTCAACATTTGGCATCAACAACAAACCAGGAACCAGTTGCCTGCCATATTTGTTTACTGAACTTTTCATAATATTTCCCTTTACAAGCAGTTGATGATTCTGTTTATCATCATTTTCTGTTGACTCAACAAATTTCACTTTTCTAACTTTTTGAGTTTGCTCTGAAGTTTCGTTCGACGATAAACTAATTTCACGAACATTTGATGGTTGGTTTTTCAAAATGGATGGTGGTGAACATTGATTGTGAGTAATGTTGTTCGCAGAATCGTCCTTCGATGAATAACCCAATAACTGAAGAACTGCTTCAGCAGCTTCCTTTTTTGCTATTTTCTTACTGCTGCCAGAACCTGTTGCTTGAACCAAAGGAGGAACGGATTTTTTATTGCTGACAGAACATTCAATTACGAATTCTTTTTTCCTCTTTTCTACACACCGCTCCGCCACAAGCCTAAACTCCGGTTCCTTTTCCTTCTTAGCCTGTTGAATTTGTATCAATCGTGTGACCGGATGAAGCAGTCGAAGAGAAGAATTGTCAGATATAGACCCTCTGCGAGAGTTGTCCCTTATTTCTTCTTTATCTGTTTCACATTGAAGACTTCCAAAAGAGTCGTCTGTCTTTTCTTTACTTCCTTCAAGTGACAAAGAATCATCGTTCTTTCGAATCAAATTACTGCGTCGTTTCTTTGGATAGTTCTTTTTTCGCAATAATTTTGCGTCGAGAGTATCACTGCAATCACTACTTTGAGGTAATGGAGGCAATTTCTTTAATTCCTCCAACATTTTCTCAGCAGCTTTCCGTTTTGAAACTTTTTTCCCATTGCCTTCACTTTCGGTGACGATGTCGCCGACAATACATCGTGTTACGAATGAAGGCATATGAGATGGACCAGATTCAGATACAACTTCAAACTTAACAATCATATTTCGCTTTAACGCCAATTCGTGAACCAAACTAATTGGCGACTTTATATTTTCGTCGCTCAATTGTTCTTTGAGTTTTCGATGAGCAGGCAAAGGTTGTTCTCTGATCATTTTCAACGCTTCCTCCGCAGCTGCATGTCTTGCAGCTTGAATTGTTTTTCCGCGACCAATGAACTGTTTATCACCTACATTTACAGTAGCACAATACAGTCCACGCGGAAAATGGTAGCGTTGATTATGCATTCCACGAAAGTCATACATCGGTACTGCACTTGATGGACCAAACGGAGATAATGAAGTTGCAGGTGGCCTTGGAGGTTCATACACTTCATAAATCGCAGGTTCTCCTGTGAAAAAAATTCGTTAAAATGCTGAATACATGAACATGTGGCAAAGCAAAACTGCGCACATTAAATCAGCAGATGTGTTGCTAGCGTTAATACTATTAAAGATTAAAGAGCATTAAAAACTTGAAACAATATCTTGTTCTAAATTAATTGATCCGATAGTGTGTAGGCCTACTGAAGTGTTCCTTCGTTCTCATTATATTAATCGCCAAAGTAATCTTAGCAAGTATACACTGTATCTAAAATAATATTCACATAGTTTTGTGCATTGTACTCTGACGACGAAGACACACAAAGTCGAGCCAAACAGCAACATATAATCGACAATTTGAACATTGCATTATTCAATTTTCAACAATTCAAAATCATACCAAAGATATACAGTGAAGCATGCAACAAAACCAAACAATACCTCGTTTCATAGCCAGAACATTCAATTCGACAGTTGGTGTCAATGGCATGTTACCACGGCCACCCTTTTTTGGGATCTTTGGTGCCGGATGCGGCAGTTTAGTCGCCGCCAACGCTTTCTCCGCTGCCGCGTGTTGCGCTTTCCTTATCGATGAGCCGCTTGCAGTGTACTCTTCTTGTTCGCCTAATTTAAGCACAACTGTGAACGTTTTCTGATGTGAAGGCCCGCTTTCGTCCACCAAGTGGTACTGATGTTGGACATCGTTGAATCGTGATAATTCGTTTATTAAACACATCGGCGTTTTATTTTTGCCCATTTCTCTCGAATATTCGACGCATCACAAATGTGCATTAAATACGAAATACATTTGTTTCGCGTTTAACGCGTCAATGTTTCCGTTTCAGTTTAATCGCCGTCAGCGAATACATTGCAAAAAAACGCATTCAAAAATACGCTTTATATATATGTTCGCATTGAAATGCGTTTAAAACGCCTGCGAAACAAGTGATCGCTGCGAGAAAAGTAACACTGTTCGCCACATTTTGCAAACATCTCGTTTTCTCCGCAGGGACCGATGACTTATTACACGACTTTCGATATTTTCCGCTCTCTTTCTTCTAACGTTTTAATCATGCAATGTTTGTTTTCACACTCTGTTTTAATATTCGACATGAAAATTGGAACGTTATTAGCACACTAATATTTAATTATATGCAAACATTGCAAACGTTTCTATGAATAATGAAATCGATATCGATTACTAGCTGCGACGTCAAAAGTCGACTTTAAAATAAACGATCAATGCTCACTGAATGCTTTTAAAAAAGTGGTATTTAAAATTAGTGTGCGATCGAGGCGAATGTTTCGAAAAATAAAGAAAATCATATTTTTGGAAAGCAAAGTTTCGCAGAACAAAAAAAGGATAAAAACGGCGGCGACGCATTGATGTAAATCGAATCGTAGAGCGAAAATCGAATATCGAACAAAATTTATGGCCGTATTGTCAACACCTTAAATGTCTTTGTGAAGGATAAGTGTTTACTTGTTTGCAGTGAGATCGAATTCTACGGAAATCATCGATTGTAAACGTCGCTTACTGCGAATATTGCCGAGGGATGGAAAACGAAAAGAAGCGTAAGTGTTTAACGGCTGGCACTCGAAATGATGCTCGAATGTCAGCTAAATGCTTGTTCACACCTGGTCACGGTGTTTTGCTTCCAGACACCGGTATATACACGTGCCCGACGTGCAACGCCTTATTCACATGTCTGCAATATTATCAACAACACGTGCAGCGTCACGCGGAAGTGAATGGCAACAAACTGCTCTGCTGCAATCATTGCAGATACTCGACTGATAATCAGTTTCACTACAATTGGCATATTATGTCTCACACCGGAGAACCACCGCATTCCTGCAATGTTTGCAACAAACCACCGGAATCAGCGTTAAATTCTACCTCGAATCACATCAAAAGTGAGACTGAAACCGATGACGACGTTACGTATGCAATGACCGGTAAAAGATCAGTTGCGACAGCTACGAACGACGATATTGTTTTGATGCCATCATCTCCCATGTCTTGTCGACTTTCTGGTAAAGAGGATCAAAACAGAAACTGTTCCGCGACGCAAGCAGGTTCCTATGCTTCAACTACTACGCAAGTTAAGAGTTATCTGAGATACAGTCAAGCCTCAGATGAAGATGAAGACGAAGATGAGGATGAGGATGATGAAGAGGAAGAGATAGAAGAAGAAGAAGATACAATTACAATTAACCAAACGCAAAATGGTACGACTAACACGAGTGTAGCGACGGCGTCACAAGATGATGATGATATTAGTGATGAAGACGACGAGGAAGAAGAAGTGGAATCTGAAGAAGATGATAGGGACGCAGAGTATGTGGTGCCAGGAATAATAGCGAATTACCAAATCCAAGGACCTCCATATACGAAGTCACCAACTTCAACACCGTCTTCGATACCAGCTCCAGTCGAAAATAGTACCGGGCGCGGGCGCGGGAAAGGCAACCGCAAATCAAGAACGTTAAATATGTTAGAATCAGGTGTTGACGGTTCGGTCGCAGGCGAACTGCGACGTAAATTTCATTGTTCTCATTGCGGTAAATCTTTTAAAACGAAAAGCCATCTGCAAAGACACATATTAACACATACCGGAGAGAAGCCCTATCACTGCAACAGATGCGGTTCTAAATTTAATCAAAGCTCAAGTCTTAGAAATCATATAATTGCCATTCACACGAAAGAATATCCACATTACTGTCCGCAATGCGGCAAAGGTTTTCTAATGCCTGCCCTTCTTCACAAGCATTTGGCCACTTCTCATAGAAGCAAGTAATGATTGTAATTCGACTAAATTATAAATTAATAAGTGAATCGATGCAAGAAAGAAGAAAGCTTTACGAACTGAACAGTAAAATCATGATGTGTTTTGTCATTTATTCTCATTATACATTAAAATCTATTATTATACATATTTGTACTTTGAGTAGACCCTTAAATGATGAATGCAATTCACACTGCTTTTCAATGCTGCTTCTCTTAAATGTAAACTAATTCGATTACTATTCGATTCGATAAATTCTATTTTTAGGAGCACACACTTTGTCATTTCGCCACTACTTCAGCTTTATTTCATTTCATTCTCAAAATGCGAAATATGGTTTTCATTTGCTTTTGATGCACTAAAAGAAGTTACGTCAAAATTGAGTGCAAAAGCAACAGTAATTACATTTTGAACTGATTTTTGAACGATTGTCACAGCTTTGCAGGTTTTTTATTTTCGAAGGTCGCTAGTCAAGTGTTCGCTAATCATGTTAAACAAAAATCGCTCACACATTGTGTGCGATGTGCGATATATTCTGTATTTTGACAATGAATTGTCACAAAACGTGAAATTCATTTTTCTGTGTTGTTTGTTAGCAATCATAAATGAAATAATGTAATATAACGGAAATGAATGTGTTTAATTATGTTCGCAAAGTTTGAAATCAGTTTTGTTAAAAGTTAATTGAGTTTAGTTTACTTTGCATTACTTTACTTTCAGTGCACTAAACTCGCAATAAAAATATTGATTAATCGCAGCCAATCGCAATAATTGAATTTCTGAAAACGCAAAAACGCATTCATTGTTATGAAAACACTTGAGAATATGAATCGCTGAGCAAACTGTTCGCAAGTAATGTGTGTTTGTTTGCAAATTGCAATTGAATTGATAAACGCTCACGAATCGAATCAAATCGAATCGTCCCTGAATTCAAGTGTCTCTTTACTTGAAAGGGTTTTTACAAGAATAGCAAGCAGAGATTGTTAATGTTAAATAAGGTAAATAATTATCAATTTGTATTCAACAACAAATTTTGTTGCAAAAAATGAGTGAAGAAAAGGAAAAGAGACAAAAACATTTGAAATACGACCACTTTCGTGTCGTGATGAAAATTGAATTGTTGCTAAGATGTTGATTGCATCACAGTTAACAGGACGTCGTTCTTCATTATATAATCACATATAAAATATATAATTACCTAAATTTTTGTTGTTGTTTTTATGTACAGTCTGAATGAATTTAAATTACTTTTGAAAAAGAATTACCTCAGAATTGACGTTCATTCAAATTCGATTCGATATTGAATTCAAGGAAACTTGAATTAAATACATGTCGTCATGCTAATAAAGTTTACAGTGAAACATTTTTAAAAACTGATTCAGTGTAAGAGTTGCGTGAATACGTTTAACATCGAAAATTGCTCTAAAAGTTGCATTTCTAAACGAGAACGATGAGTTTAAACTTGAAAAAGTTTATATGCGAAGATTTGTTTACTGTTCAACATGAATTTTGGTTGTTTAAAAGACCAATTGATATGTTGTTATTCTTTGTGACAGTTTTGGTTTGTAGCGAAATTGTGGTTCCGCTTGTAATGTCACTTCGAAAAGCGTTTGATTTACGTATTTTCATGCTACTCTATAACAGTTGCATATTTGCAGTAAATGCATGTGGAGTAATTGCTGCTGGATTCGCAATCACTTATGACGAGGACATTCAGAAGTGTGACATGAAACATTTGGGCGCCAATTCGTTCAAAATGCAAATACAACTTCGATTGGCAAATATGTACTTCACTCTAAAAGTTTTCGCATTGTTTCGATTATTGATCGCATCTTTGAGAAAGAAGCAGAATCAATTCACAGTTTGGGAGAAAATGAATGCAATCACCGAAGTCGTGTTGGTTCGAATTGCATTCTCCTTGTTACCTGGTGGCGTTTTTTATTTCACCGTATTTTTTGATCTAATTTTGTACAGCTGTATAACAGCTTACTTGGTCATTTTATCACCTGGACAGCATTTCAACGGTTATCGAACATGCAACTTTGCTTTTGGTATCAAATACGTCGAATTAATACACTTCGTAGTAATTTTCGCACAAACGATTTACTTGTTTGCAACAAACTGTCAACTTCCGTACCTACTTACGGTACCTTTAATGTTGAGAAGTTTAGTTGGAATGTTCGTTGTTTATGAAAACATTAATTCAAGTCTAAAACACAAAAGTATTTAAAAATTCGTCCTGTAAGGAAAAAGAAGTTTTTAATATATTATTACCATGTGATTTGTAATTACATGTCAAAAAATTATTATAATAACTTTTATATGTTTTTTTGTCTAGCAACAGATTATGTTTCAATAAAATTATATTTTGTTTCCTTTAAAAATTTTGTTACTTTTATTTTAAAGAAATTAACTTTCAGAAGAAGTGGAAAAAATTACGGACAATGTTTGCATGGTTTTTAATTAATATAACTTCATAGTCAATTATTCATCAATGATTAAATTTGGAAATTTTGTAATAAAACTTTGCATAAAAAAGGGTTGTTGAAAATACAAGTTGCATTACACAACCAACAGGTAAAGAAATAAATAAAATATATTACAAATAATTACAAGAAATTACAAATAATTGCTTTAAAATTGATCAATAATACGATAAATAAACAAAGAAATTAGTCGAGTAGTGACACTGACAAGTTGTGAAGTTGTGAGACAGTTGCATTG
>NCKV01001334.1:0-10715 GCA_003675905.2 Leptotrombidium deliense
TTGATTAAAAGCTTTCGATTTGTGAATATTATGGAAATTATGAATTATGAATAATGAATATTCAAAATTCGTGTTTTCAACGATAACAACGATTCGTTTAAAGAAGAATAATGTGTTTGTTTACTCTTCACTGATGTCATAATTTAAACGGAATTATAATCAATAATATTATGTTCGAATTTTGTGCGACTCAGTGAAGCGTTTCATTAAGTGTGCTGAAGATGAATAGAAATTTGTTCAAAGTGCAGTGCCGCCCGGATGATTACATTTTCACATTTATTTTAATTAACACGAGCATTGTGATTATAAGTGTCTCAGCAGCCGATCCGAGGCTTATTATCTATCCGGGAGACATTAATTTCGGCATATTGTTAAATGTGCACAAGAATGGAAATGAAAGCGATTGCGGTGTGCAACTAGATCCGAGAAGTATTCACAATGGAATGGCCGCAGTTTGGGCAACGCATCAAATAAACAGTCGAAAAGAATCATTGAGCAATTTAAACTTGGGAATCTATTTATACGACACTTGTTCTATGTCAAACTTCGCCGAACGACAAACGGTTCGATTGATCGCACATTTAGATGACATTCAAGCAAAAGTGTGTCGCAATAATAAAGAACCGCCACTTTTTGGTATGTAAATGTAATCAATTTTAATTTGAATGTAATCTAATTAAATTAAATACTCTTGAAAGTAAAGTGTTCGTTTGACAAAGAAACGCACACTTTCACTGATTATTAGCGTGAACTACAATGCAATTAATTACAGATCACAAAAACGAAATTAATTAATTAATTAGAAAAGGTGAACTTTAAGTGAGAAATGGTTAATTGACCGCTAAATGTTTGCTTGGATAACTTTTAATTGTGCTAGAATGCTCCTTTCGTGTATAACATATACAATATTGCTTTCAGTGTTTTAAAATTTAAATGCCGACGACTTTGTTTCAAGTATAATAATTTTTGAATAATAATTATTTTCGTTTTCGTTCACTGTTTACTGAATAGATAACAAAAGTCTGTCTCGAACATATTTTTTGTATATACTGTTTTGAATTTGAATTTTTATTGTTGCTTATGCTGCAATTATTATTGAACGCATGTTTAACATGTTTCTTCTTCAAAAACTTATTGAGACAAGTAATCATTGTGTAATAACACTTATTTCCGTCCAAATGAACTTTACTTTTACTTTCATTAGTTTCACTTTTCAAACTGTGAATTTTAAATTACAAATTTTACATCATTTTAAATGTCTTTAGTATATATTTTATTCTTCTTTTTTAGTTCTAAAGTTAGAACAAAATTTAAATAAACTTAGAATTAGTTCAGTTTACAATGTTATTTAAAGTAAAGTAAAGTCCATTTTTTGTGCAACACGTTTAAATCGAAAATCAAACAATGTTTTTTGTAATTTATTTTTATCCCAGTTTTGTTAAGTTAATCGATTTATTTAATTTACAACTTTGAAAAAAATGAGTAAATAGGAAACTTTTGTGTTATTGTTGTTCTGTGATCGAAGTAAGTGCAATGATTTGAAATTAGGACGAATGTGATTGCGTTTTGAATTGAAAACATGCACAATATCATCATTGTTCACGTATTAATTCCCTGATGTCAAAATGTATTAAAAGCATCCATTTCTGATATATTTTCAACAACTGTTTACGTGACAATTGACACTTTTTGCAATGTAGAACAAGTGAAATCATGTTCAACTAATCCTTAACGCAATGTAATTTGTTATCTCAAAAAAATTATGTGGTCAACAGTTTGTCAAATGGACAAATTAAATTTCACCACAAAATTACGAAAAATGTAATATTTGAAAAGGTTTCACATTAATTATAATGAACTAATTGTTTACATACAATGTGCTCTTATGACTTTTTAAAGTTCAGTAAGAAATTCTCTTATCAAACGTATATTGTCACTGATCCACAATTGTTATCGATATCCGTTTCGAAGAACAAAGAAAATAATTGTGCAAATAGCGAGATTTGTGATATTGATATTGCTTGTTACAATTATTTAATTGTTTTAAAAATATGGTTCAAGTTTACATTACATTGGTTTACTTAACCTGAAAATAGAAGAGATGCGAATTCATGTGACTGCTACATGATGTACGTGTTTCTAATATTTTAAAGTTTAAAGTTTAAAACTTTGAAGTTTCAATGCAAATTGCATTTCAATTCACTTCACTTTTAAAGCAACTAAACTTTAACTCTTTTACTATTATTAAATGAGTTAAACAAGAACGAATAATTGCATACAGAAAATTGAAACGCGAGGCAAACTTTCGTGACGAGTATCATTCTGAGAGACATAAAATTGTTTTAATTACCTTCATTCATTTTTCATACGTGATTTGCGAATATAAGTTTCATAAAAACAGCAAACATGCGATACATGTTTAGTAGCAAAGCGATTCAGTGTCGTTGTCGTTGCTTTGCTTGCATAATATTATTATTATAATTGTTTGCTATTCAATATGTGTGTATGTTACTGTGATTGCTGATCTTTCTTTCTCTTTATGTACTTTGTTCAGGTGTAATAACCGACGGCGATGCGTTCGAATCATCGTTAAATCTGTTGAAATCGTTTAAAATACCGGTGATTGCGACGAAGGAAACAAGTGCAACGCTGAAAGGCAAATCGTCAAGCTTATACAGCGTGTCTCCTTCATTAAAATACATATCTCAGGGTTTAGTGAAGCTTTTAAAAGATATTCATTGGAGCACTGCAACAATGGTCATCTCAAATGACATTCCGATTCATTTTTCGCGTTTATTCGAAGAAATGGCGAAAACAGTGAATGTTAATGTTGTACTCTCAGCAACAACAACAACAACTCAGTCATCAGTTGTTCCTCAAGCATTAAAGCTAGCTGTTACACTTGATCCGACTACGAGCAGTGAACTGCCAGTCACGCAGAAAGCGAAAAGAGAGAGTAATGCAGTGAGTGTAGTATTTATTTGTTTTTATCTTTTATTTTATTTTCCTTCATTTTTCACTTTTTAAAAAACTGAAACTTTTTCATTCTTTCTTTTCTTCAAACAAAGGAAAACATCGAAAAAACAATATTTGTATTGAATGCTGACGAAGCATTGCGTTTTTTACGAAATTTGGAGTCTCCATTTCCACTTGAAAACGATGACACTGTTAACTGGATTCTTGTCTCCACTGAAGACATATCGCAACATTTGAGAGCTTCGTATTCACCAGATAGAGTGTGTCACATGAAACCGATGTTTATTTTCGTGCCACAAGATGAGAACACAGAAGAATTTCAACGATTTTTTACACAAGAAATTACAGTAAATGGAGTTAATTCGAAGCATCCTTTAATTGCTGAATTTACAAAAGCTTATTTTAACAAAATTTTCGCCGAAATTCCCTTCGAAAGTGTCTCTGGCATGATCAAAGCTGTGTGGACATTGGCTGCAAGTGTTCGAAGTTTAGAACGCAAAGAATGTAATCAATACAGTAAATCGCAATGTTTGAAACGCATTCGAATGACTTTGCTTTCATCGATGAATATGCAAATTGAACATTTGAATACAATTATGAGACAAACTGGTGTGAATTCATTAGAACAATTTCGAATGATATTCGACGAGGAAAATATATTAAAATCGAATAAATATATACTCTTTCTGCGAGGCTCTAATTGCAAACTAGTAGAACTTGGTTTTTACCACCAAGATCGTGGACTGATTTGGGATCATCAATTGTTGCGTAAAATGCGATACACATTGTTCAATATAGATGCGAAGAATTCTGCATTTAATGAAAATGACGTAAAAGATAAGATTGAAAAAATTTTGCGAACTGATAACAACAATAACGTAACAAAACATACCATTGAAAACGACACGTTAGCACTGAATTCTTTCAAGTCGACAAGTTTTTCAGATAATCGCACTCGCGACATTCTCAGACGGGAACAATTTACACCGATTGCAGACACTAACAATGTGTACTCGAAATCAAATACTAGACTATTAGAAAGAAAGAACAAAAACACAACAAACGCAGATATTGTGAAACGTAAACACATTTCATTTACATCTTGGTTAGGTCGTTCGTGGGCACTCACCATACTCACAGTATCTGTAATCGGCAGTTTACTCACACTTTACGTATTCACATTTTTGTTAATGAAATCTTGCGAAGGATCGCTGAAAAAATCGAATCAAGATTTGCTTACCACTCATCTAATCGCCATTATCAGCGTTTTCTTCGGCGCTTCATTGTACGTGTTGCATTTGCCCTCAATCACTGTTTTCATTCATTTATTATTATTATTGATTAATAAACAGATATGTGTTTCATCCGACTTCGTTCATGTGCTCAATTAGGACGAGTGTACACAACGTATCGTTAGCACTATTGTTTGGATCTCTGCTTCAAAAAGCAATGCAATTGCAATCACAAAAATGGATTGGACTCGGAGGCAAAGTGTCAAAATTAAATCAATGTTTGACGTTAATGTTTATCGTTGGAATACAATTGGCTTTGGAATTGCAACGCTGGAGGTATACGCACTAACCAATTTTATTATTGAGTCACGAGTTTTCATGTGCACTGTTACTCACAAATTTCACTGTTTTGTTTATTTCCTTTTTAGGTATGAGACCCCCACAAGTGATGACGATTACTCACAAGAATTGCCAAATCTGTGTACATTGAAAGCCAACGATTATCTGTACTCACAGGCATACATAATGATTCTTCTGTCATTGCTCGTCGTAATCTCATGGTGTGCTCGATCGCAGCCATTCTCATACAAAGACGGCTCCTATTTATTTTTTACAGCAATTATAATCGTTCCGATTTATGCATTGTCAACGATTCTTAAACAAAGAAGCACTGATTTCGTGACTGGTGACGATGAAGACACGGAACGAACTGAACGATTGGCGATGTTTAGAGATGTGATTACAAGTTTATCAATGATCACAGTGTCCATAATGTCATTACTCGGAATATTTGGTCCTCTTTTATACTCAATTCATAAATACGGCGTTTTGCCGCGAAAAAACGGCTCCTATGCTGAATCACTGTCCACTGCATTTACATTGTTTAAAGGAACGGGACCCGAAAGTCGTCCCGGAGATGCATACTCATCGCACTACGAATCAGCGAGTAATAGTGTATCAAATGAGCAACAAAATGTAGGACGAAATAAGCCTCCGAAAAAGTTGGACAATAGTTCTCTTTTCGATTACGTTGTATGCAATCGACAAACAACAAGTTGTCCACGAGTGGTGCACCGTGTTCCGCGGGACCAGGAATACTATCTTAACTATCAAACAAATAATCGAGAAGATATTCGCATGCATTCACATTCGGCAGAACTTTGTCGCAATCCGTTGTACGACGACAGCGGCTTTAGGTCCGCTTATCCGTGAACAAGCTGACCTTTGTATCGTAAAATGTAATAACAATGCAATGCAATGCAGTTATTGTTACACATTCAAACTACTGTTTAAGTTGAGTGATTGTAATTTAAACTGACTTAAACAATTGACACACGCGAATCGCGAAGATTTGATTTGAATACTTAACAATTATTCAAAGATACGAATAACAATACAAATTGCTTTCTAATATTCAAAGAATATTGTTTTTTTCAATGAAATCGTTCGCTGATAAAACAAGTGTATTATTATAAATGATCGATGAGAACAATTACTTGAGTACACGATTTGTTAGTGTGAGCACCGGTTTTATCATGTCTCATATGCAACAGATACTACAAAAACAATTGCAACGAATTGCTGAGCGATTACTGTTTATACAAATTTGTGGCGACAAAACAATGTTTTTAATGAAAGAAATCGAAAAGAGTGCACAAAGCAATCAACTTTGAATGCGAAAACAAATTTGCAGATTTTGCTATACTATTAATAATTCTTTCTATTACATTCATTAAATATTAAATGCATTGAATCATTGCATGTTCAGTGATTCTTAGCGATGTCTCGCCTTCGGGTGCATCACTCGAAGGCTGTCAACATTCGTCTCTCGAACATTCGCTTTCACTTGGTTAAAAGTAACATAAAAACGTCGTTCAAATAAGGAGGAGTTCAAAGCTCGAGCAAAACTTCTCATCACATCACATATATTCTCACCGTAAAAATATATTTTCGTATTACATGTTATATACATTAACGACGAATGAAAATCGCGCAAATCCAGTGTCGCTGCAATTAACCTGACAATATAAAAAATAGTTGAATAGCGATCATCGAAAGTAGTAGTATTTGAAAATGAATCGAATCGACGAGGAAATGCAAATAAAGAGGCGATCAGTTGTTGCGATCCTTCACCCAATTTTCTGAATACTGTAAATTTAATGAACTCAACAAACTCGCAATAAGAACGTCGTTGGATTATATTTTATTTAGTTCGCAGTTCTGCGGATTCGTTTGATCAGAACAGGTGCGATATTTTACGCGCCGACATTTCACGCAACTTTTTCGCTGCGATTTTGTGACTCGACGAGAAACATAATTAAATGAATATAATATATTATATATCCTATTTTGTACTCGTGTTTACAAAAAGTGTGATGTTTATTGTCATCGATGAAACGACGTAAATACAACGAATGTGAATGTGTAAAAAATGGCAAATATTTTTTTTTGCGATTTGATTTCAACGAAATCGAAGCCAACTGTTGTTGTTCACGTTGAACTGTGGTGAAGAGCAGCAGCGAAAAACTGTTTTTTAAAAGCACACTTTTGTTACGTGTCGAATTGCGTTCAGTCGAGTTGAGTGTTGTGTTCAATGCTTCATTTCACAGCGAAACGCGAGTGATTCTCTTCATTGCAGCAGTCATTGTGAACGAACAACGCAGACATGAATGAGTGCAACGAAGAGACGTCGTTCAATGAAGCGCCGGCAATTCGTCCGAAGAATCGCTTTCAGTCTACTCGACTCGTCAGCATGTGTTTCACTTCAAACAATTGCCTCAATTTTGATTTTGATTTGTAATTGACTGTCACAATGCTTGTTCGCGATTATTGTTTATGTTATCGAATGCAGTGTAAAGAGCAGAAAAGACCTCCACATTTGAAACATAATTGATGATTGTTCTGATATCATTCAATTGTTGATCGCATTTGTGAACCAATTGAAAGTGGAGAGCGAGAGAAAAGTCCGATCCAGAGATCACTATTTAAGCAGTGTTCCATGAGAAAGTCTGCGACACTTTGCATTCAATTGATAGCTTGAAAACATCGAAACAAGGAAACGGAAACTTTTAATTAATGTTGCAATTAAAGTGAGCAACATTTCGCTTATCGGAAACGACTGACTGACTGTTCGACGATAGTTTGTTCACAATTTCACTCATTTCTTGCGTTTGTTATCGCGCTGTCGACAAATACTCGTCGAGTTAAGTGAACTGATTGACCGCAACGTGTCCATCCACTCGAATCCCGCATTCCTCATTCACTCGCACACTCATTGGTTCTCATCGGCGATTAATCTTTCATCACTCGTTTTATAAACCTCATTTTCTGTGCAAATAGTCTGCAATGGCTGTTGTCATCGAAGACGGTCACGACAGCGACGTCAGTCTCGGAGGAATCTCTTGGGATGAAAACTTTCTACACAATTGGGACAATGATTTACTCTTCGACTACTTTAACAGAGAAACGTCGATCGAAAGCATCGCGCCGTTGTCAAGTTGTTCGCAGTCGGAGTCGGACGTCTCGTCAAAGTGCAATTCGCCGCTCGGAGCTTCGGACGATGATTTTCAATTGTTGACACTTGAAAATGGAGATATGTCGATGAACGACACAAACGATGAACTAGTCGTTCTCGGAGTCGATCTGACTGCGTTGTCACAGAGTTTTACAGACGATCTCAACAATGACAGTTTGGCGCTTAATTCGCTGACCGATTTGTGTCCTCCAGCAATCGGTAATCGGAGACCAATAATCGGTAATGATGCTTTAATTGGTTCGTCGGTACTTAATTGGTCTTCACAAGCGAACAGTTCACAGAAAGCGACGATAAACAGTGAGTTGTGCAATAGTCAATATAACCAAAGAATGTGCTCATACTTTACACCGAGTCCGATGCGCCATCACGACTATCATGCTCAACAGCAGTCATCGATGCTTTCACCGGCTTACGAAGTGGATGAATCGCGTCCTTTACCTCCAGTGTCGAGCATCAGAGCAACGATGACGAACAACAACAACAACATTCAATTGCCTGCTGTTGTCAATTATGCAGAAGTGCCAAAAGTAGCGCGAAATCGTTCGACGGTGAAACGTGTGAGAAAAACGAACAATATTCAAAGTCCAGTGACTGTGAATGGTATTCAAATCGATCAGAATCAGGATAAACTATTCGAGTGTCCGTACGCGGATTGTACAAAAGTGTACTCAAAGAGTTCACATTTGAAAGCGCACTTGCGTCGTCATACCGGCGAGAAGCCATTCGCGTGTCAATGGCCCGGTTGTGGCTGGAAATTTTCGCGCAGCGATGAACTTTCGCGACACAAACGGTCGCATTCGGGAGTGAAGCCGTATCGGTGCCAAATTTGTGAGAAGTGCTTTTCACGGTCTGATCATTTGGCGAAACACTTGAAAGTGCATCGTAAAGATTTTCCAGATGGTGTTATTAAGTATCAAATGATGCCTCAACGAAGAGGCAGATGCGGCCGTCGTCCGAATAATTATTCGCTGATAAATGCGAATAAAGTGAATACTGAGAACACTGCAACATTCGCAAATAATGTGGGCAACACGATCATCAAAATGGAACCAATTATTCATTGAACAGAACAGTTAACTTATTCTCTCCGACACGCTGTGTATAAACAGATTTTATTGATAAGCAAATCAGATATCAGAGATCAATTCGTGTGGTTTTGGAAATATTCGCCAATTCGAGATCACTGAACTGATTATGTGTGCCTCTAATTTTCACATCGAAAACAGAAATGTTTTTTGTTTGTCACAGAAAGCGAATGCAGAAACAAATTTGTACATAAATTAATAATTTCGGTTGTTTCAATGCAATCGCTTGCATCATGCAAGTTCTCTGTAAACTACTTTTGAAACAAAAGTACGAAATAAATAAAAGTTCATAAATGGAAGTGAAATATGTATGTACTCATCTTTATTACTCATTGTTGCTTTTCTGTGTAATTTATTATTTACGTTCGATTACAATTGAAAATGTAAATGATTGCGTTCTTTTCCAGCAAACAGTTACTCAGTTTGAAATTTGTTTTGAATGCTTCACATTCTTGTGAACAGTCAACTCAACTCAACATGCAAACATTGCAATGAAAACAGATCACAAAGTGTCTGTAACTCGAGTGCACGTGTAATGAAAACAAAGTGGCACTCGAATCAGATGCGATATTTAGTATTTGAAATGTGACTGTATAACAACTGGCATTGCAGACATTAATTGAAACTGTTGTCTTTAGTTTCAATGACTCGTTGAAAAACTTTTCAGCAGCTCAACATTTTTACTTTTGAACATGCGATTCATTGATTAATGCAAGAATTCGGTGACTTGTGTGAAAGTAAATGAAATACTGAAACATTCATTAAAATATGTAATTTGCAATGAGAAATTAGCTGTATTTTATTTCCTTCCTTTCAATTCGCAGTAATTGTGAGTAAACACTTTTTTGTGTGTTTATACGGTTCTCTGCTGCTTTTTATATATTTGCGCAGTTTATTAATTATTCATGGGAATTAAGAGTGTCAATTGTTTCGTTGAGAAATTGCTTTCTTTTTGATGAATAATTGAATGTTTGATTGTGATTACAATTTTTTCGTCATTATTCTTTGCGTCAAATGTCGCTTTCTGGAATCTCTTCCTCTGCAAAACAATGCGTCACAGGATTGCAGTACATTCATTTTGTTCATTCTGACTAATCTTAACTTCTGCTTAAATTAAAGTACACTTTACTTTCTTCAGCACTCGAATATTTATACTACATTTGTACTTTCGAGTAGTTTTATCGGTGTATTTAATTTGAGTTGTCAGTTTCATTGAATGAAAATACATTCACAAGTACATTTGAAATACAAGTACACATCGTTCTCATCGTTTACTCATTCATCTTTATCTTCTTTTTCAAATTCATTTCTCTTCCTTTGAAAATCGAATGAAAATGAAATTCAGTTCAACTGATAAAATATGCGACTATTCGACTCATTTCACTTTTACTTTTCTATGTTTTCTTTTTTTATATAATTGTTCTCGTTGAGTAACAATGTAATTAAATTTGTTAACAAGTTATGAACAAAGTTTGTGTTAATAATTGTGACAATTAAAATGAATTTAAAAAAGAATGATTTTTCAACATAAACTTCCTTGTTTTTGTATGACAAAATATTTATTTAAAAATTACAAATTTTTAGTTCAAATGTTGAAGGCTTCAATGGTTATTAAAAAATGATTTTTGCTATGTTCTAAGTAAAAAGAAGGGAAAAATTCACTTTCGATAACCAGTTGTTAGTTGTGTAGTGTACATGAAATTTTAACTTGTATTCATTTTAATTAGATGCAATCAGTGTTTCTCTTCATTTCTGCTTCGTTAATCATTATTTGCGTCATGTGTTAATTAATGCGAAGATTGCGGTCAAAGTAAATCAGTTTAGCATTGATTTCAATGCATTTTTCTCGTGAATCGATGAATTAAAGAATAACTTTAACAACAATGC
>NCKV01001335.1:0-10703 GCA_003675905.2 Leptotrombidium deliense
GTCAAAAAAAAGAAAACACAATTGAATAGTACAAATGTATGTGAAATTCAGTATATGTTCGATGTTCTATTCTCACGCATTAACGTTGAATGTTACTTTTAATTTTTCATCTTCAAAAGACTATAAATAATATTCATCGAAATTGTGCCGAATTCAGTTGTATTGTGCAAAAATGAGCAATTCATTGAAATATGCATTTGTTTGCTTTTAAATTTAATTTTTTGCAATTATTTTCTCTCAACACTTAAATTGAGAAACGAAAAGTTATTACATTTTGTAAATACGTAAACTTTTCGCATCGTTCGTTCATTTGTTTGTTTGAATTCATATTGTTCTTTTTTATGAAATCTGACATCGAACTGAAAATAACAATGAAACTAAAAACGAAGCGAACCAGTAGATTCAATTAATTTTACTCAAAAATAGGTCTGCCAAAAATTAAATGTCACTTAAAATAACAAATTCACATGAAATTTGCTTTGAAAGGTATTCAATAATTATATTTCATTTCATTGCATTGCATTGTATTCGTGAACAGATTATCTTCGATGAGACGAAACGGGCAGTGGCCGTGCAATTCGACCGATTTTCATTGTCTTATTTGGTTTACGCGAGAAAAGAGATAATCGTGTCCGCGGGAAGCATCAATTCACCGCAATTATTAATGTTATCCGGAATAGGACCAGCCGAACATTTATCATCACTTGGGGTTCGTTTATTTAATTCATTTTTATTTTAATTTCGTTACAATTCAATTGCACTGCAAACAGGCGAACAATGCACGCAATTAACTGAGAAAAGGGTTCTAAATTCTAATTTCGCAATACTTTAATTATTTTCAAAGGTTGGACGCAAACATTATTAGTAAATTAATGAGGTTGCATACCACGAAATGTATTACATTTAAATTTGACATCGTTTCCCACAACATTCGTTCATTCATTTATTCGCACGTACACATTGTTTACTTGCATGTTAGAAATATTTTCATAAATTTTAATACTAAAAGTTCCGTAAACATATTACATGTAAAAATTTAAGGGTTAATGTTTATTTGCATCCCATTTCTAATTTTATGCTTTTCCGGCACAAAAATGATGAATTATGAATATTTGAGATAACATTGAACACATTATACTCATTAAAATGAACATTGTTTATGGTTTCAAGTGTGAGAAACGAAAAGTGCAGACCTTGAGCAAAAAATAAGAAAAGAGGAATTTAATTTTCAAGTCTACTTACAACAATAAACAATATTGAAAACAAACAAAAAAAGATTTTTGTTTTAGTTTTAGTTTTCCGTTGTTTAATAATGTTACGCTTATTATGCTTATCACAGATCAGAGATGAACATTATTCTCACCAACGCACACGTCAAACAAAATTATTTTCACTCAAGTATCATTATAAGTATACGTAGAATTTTAAATCTAAATTTCATTTCATTTCTCACGTTACCAAAGTAATGTTTACAAAATTATGTTTGTTTCGAAAATTATTCAAATCAAAACTGTGTTGCGAATGAATGAAAAAAACAATGAATACAATTGAACATGAATGAACATTTTGAATGAAACGTTTTACTTTTGGTTAATTTTATGCATTTCAAAAAACAATTTCAGTTTACTTCTCGCTATTTTGTAGTGTGAAAAAACAAAGTAACACGCAGTTTAAAATTCAATCAAATTAGGTGAGGTCTAAATAAAGTTACGCAATAAATCTTTGTTTGTCTTATTTTCGATGACCTTTGTATTGTAAAACGGAATAATTTTACACGAATTGAATTTGAATGCGATTTCATTTGTTTGATGATTATATCAAATTATATTCACTTTTTTATTTGTTAACTTATAGATCCCAACTATAGCAGATTTGCCCGTTGGAGAAAATTTGCAGGATCACATTTATCCAGGAGGGATGCATTTCTCAATAAACAGACCGTATACATTAACTCAACCACGTGTGTTTACGGCAACCAATCTGGGAAAATATTTTGCTCAAGGAAAAGGTCCATTGACTTCGTTGGGTGCAGTTGAAGGTCTGGCATTTGTTCGCACCAAATTTGCAAACATTACACTCGATTTTCCGGACATTGAAATTCATTTAGTCTCCGCCAGTATTCAAGCTGACGGCGGACGATCGATGAAACAATACAATGGACTTACTGAAGAACTTTGGAAGAAAGTGTATTATCCGTATGTGCCTGTGGACACTTTTTCATTAGATCCGGTGTTGCTTCATCCAAAAAGCAGAGGTTACATTCGCTTGCGTACAGCAAATCCATACGATCATCCAATCATAAATCCTCGATATTTAACTCATCCTGATGACATATTAGCAATGGTAGAAGGAATGAAAATCGCAATCGCTGTCGGTCTATCAGCGCCTTACAAAGTAATGGGATCGCGATTAATTCAAACTATTTATCCCGGTTGTGAATCGTATGCGTATTTAAGTGACGAATATTTAGCCTGTGTCGCGAGAACGTGGACGCAAACAATTTATCACCCTGTTGGTACATGTAAAATGGGATCTCCATTTGATCCGACAACTGTAGTCGATTCTGAACTCAAGGTTTTAGGTGTTCGTGGATTAAGGGTCGCAGATGCATCAATAATGCCAACGATTATTTCGGGAAATACAAACGCACCTGCAATCATGATTGGAGAGAGAGTTTCAGACATGATTAAGGGTAAATTATTGTCTCCAATTGTTGGACCTCTGCTTCCAAGCTACTCATTCTTCGGCAAAAAGTGATGCGTTCATTTCGTTGACAATGTTGTTGGAATGCAAGTACAACATTTGAGTTCAATGAAATGTGAATGAAGGTTAATTAGTGCCATGTGAATGTCTGCTATGCTAAACACCGAAATGGAAAGTAGTGCGTGTGTATTTGAAGACAGAAAACACTAGTCAACATAATAATAATAATAAATATCCTCTCAAATGATGACCGTTTTTAGACTAACCAATATAATAGAACTGCCAAACATTCGGAATAATGCAAACGTGTCAAATACGAATGAACACAGAGCTATTGTTTTAATTTAAGAATTTAGTTTTTATGTAAATTTTAGTGTTATGTTCACATTTCGATTTTAAAATGCAATAAAAGTATGTTTCATTTCCTAAAAAGAAAGAAGAAAAAAAAAACAAAAACAAAATGAACTCATTTCGCTTTTGAAAGTTTAAAAACAGTATCACAAAAAAGTAGTGTAACAAAGTGTAATTGGGAGACTTGCAATTAACTCAGAAATTTATTTTCAGTGAAACTTAAATGTCTGAAAAGCATAAACGTAATTGAAAAGTGCATTCCATTGAAAAAATAAGAAAAAAGTTAATTTTATACTTCGACACGACATGATGTTAAAAATTTTGCTTTCTTTGTCGAACTTTGCTGTACGACTTTTTTTTTAAAAATGAAAATACAATTGTATTGTATTCATAAAAAGTTAAAAATAGATGAGATTGGTTCACTTATTATTTTAATTAAAGCGTTTTGGTTGAAACGAATGTTGTCTAAACGACATTCTGGTGTTAATGTAACATGCAAATGAAAGTTGGTTGTGTAGCTGTCGTGTTTACGCGAAATTAGTGTTTGCAAAAAATTAATTTAACAGCGATTACATTACATTGTAATTAGTTTAACTTGAGAAACACACATTAATTGGCGTTATTTAAAAACATTGCTTTTATTATTATTTATTTAATAATTAATTTGCACATTTAATACTTTCTCAGTTTCACTAATGTTACAGTTATTAATAAATTTGACAATTTTCGATACGTGAATTTTGAATGTGTAGCAAACGATTGCACAACATGTCTGATATGCACACAAAGGCATCACAAATTTCGTTATTGTTATTTAGTATTAATTAATTTAATTATTGTTTGCTTCTTGTTTACTCGTAAATAACAAACAAAAAAAGGGTCAATTTTATTTAACATCGTTATTGATTGTAGACACAAAGATTGATTTGAAGTGAACCTTGTTTGCACCATCGAATCCTCAGTTCTCTTCTCTTTAATTTTTAAATTGTGAGAAGTGTTGTAAATAAAAGTCCACTATTAATTAATTAATTAATCAATTAATTATTATTATTATTATTTCCTTTTCTGAAACGTTAAATAGAGTAACAGTGTTCGCATTATAATTCAAAGTCTACAATAAAAAAAGTGTGTGAATATTTCATTAAAACTTTGCAAACGTTTTGGAAGACATTGATTGGAAGACGCAATTTACGTTTCATTTCACTGAAAACTTTTATGTTTGTGTTTGTGACAGCCACTTTGTGTCAAACGACAACCAGTGTTTATTTAAATCTACATTTTGTTTTCACTAATGTTCGTTGAACACAATTAACGAATTTGATATGCATTTTCGACTACGTTCAACCATAATGTTCAAACCAACCATAGTACACACTTAACCTTGAATCGGATGCTTTCCGGGTGCGTACGGAAGCGGTAAATGAAATGCATCGATTAATGCATTGAAACTAGTCACGATTCCAATTATTCCACAAACAATTCCGATGCAAATAATGAACACCTCCCAAACTATAGTAGAAAATTGAAGGCTGTCCCACTTAAGTCTCATATGGAAATAACAGGGCCAAACAAAGGATAGCATCGTTCCGGTGAAGCTTCCGATTAAACCCATAAGTATTGCGAAGTGTGGAATGGACATGGCGAACAGTAATGTAACTAATACAAGTAACACACGTAGTGCGACCGCCCAAACTCGAAATTCTCCGTCTCGCTCCCAACATGTCGGAAAAGGCTGCGGTCCTTCTCCGTGTGGATGTTCGTCGGTTGGTTTCGCACGAAAACAAGCCTTTTCAATTAAACCAGCTGCCGCGTAAAATGGTAATGGATATGCAAGCAAAGCCTTTGCTACAAGGGTCAAATTGACGAGCATTTTGAATCCGCGCGTTGGCAGATTATTTGTGATTACTTCTTGTGTTTCATCTCCAAACGTCAGAAATCCGACGTAAGCGAACAGTGCCTAAGAATTGTATACATGTCAATAGAGATGTTCTCAAAGAGTAAGTTGTATTACTTTAAATGCTGCCGCAGCTATGTGACTCCAGTCAAGCATACAATGGAATCGCGATCTATCTTTCATTGTTCCTTCGAGTGTCGGTAAAAATATTTGTGACGTGTAACTAAAGACCACAATTCCGAGTGTAATTGGAAAAGTTGCGGAATCGAAACGAAATGTTACCTAATTTGTGACGTCAAAAAAAGAAGTCTATTATTTTACGTCATTAAAGTTAATGAAGTTTTCAAAAGTGCACATGCTTGTCAATCAACATATTTCCGTTGTCAAATTATTGACAAATGAAAAACAACAAAATTTTGTAACTAAAATACCGATAATTTTGAACTCTTAAAACGCACATTCGAAATGCAATGAATGCAATGTTCATAAAAATATATCATTTTGAAACACAATTAATGATAAATATGAAATAATAAATATCTAATATGGGACTCACCTTAGACCAGTACCAGTCTCCTATTCGCAGCAAACAGTAGCCAAGAATGATGACATTGATGATTATGTGACTTATTGTACACCAAAAGCTGAGTAGAGACACAGCTTTCATGTTCTTTAGGAAAGCACAAGGAAAGAGAAACATGGAACTAATCATCATCCATGATCTTTGGTCGATTCCGAGTTCATGAAAAGAACCAATCATTAGATCACCGCAAAGTACCACATATAGAATGCATGTCATCAGCAACTCGATTATTTGCGCTGTGTTCACCATTTTTCCGCCAATCCTTTCTCCGATTACTTCCTCCGCAATGGCTACGTAACTATCACGAACTCTAACCCATTCACCTTTTTCGTTCAACTCATAAAGAGAGGCCACAAGAATTTTTCCGGTGTAACAACAAATATAGGCAACAAATATCAGAGCGAATATTCCCCAATAACCACCGTGCAAAACTGCATATGGAAGACTTACGATAAACATTCCCTGCGAAAGAAATGAAAAATGTTGAATGTTTTGTTTGTTAACAAGCTCGTCAATCTCAACATGGCACATTTGTTTTCTAATGTTATCTGTAAGAGGATCACTATATCAGCACTCAATACGTGTATTCTCATTATTTTCAAGCGACTGCTTAATAAACTTTTATAAAAGAGGATCACGTTAATCTCATAGCACTTATCAGTGACCAGACTGTTTCCGACATTTCACACATTCTAAAAATAAACAAAAGAGAGACACAACTTTTTTAGCTACAAAATTAAATTAATCGCGTCAATTAATTTCTGATTGTTCGATAATTAAAAATGAATCGCGATTGGTTGAATAACATAAAATTTGTAATTGTAAACTAACTTGAATAGCATTAGTAACATTCCAGCCAGCTTGCCACTCTGAAATTTTGACGCCGGCTTCCATTCCATGTTCATCGAATGTGGAATCGATTTGATTAACTTTATCGGCATCGAATTCATCGTATTCTTGTACTTCTCCCTCCTGTGGAGCTCTTCTGTGGTCAGTTGCATCCATTGATCTAAAAGAAGACATTTCGTGTTCCTGTCGATTGAAACGAGTCGATTCGCCGATACCGCCGGGTCCGAAGCACGAACAATACTGTTCTTTCTTCTCTTGAACAGTCTGCCAAACATTTAACATTTGACTCAATATTTCCTCCTTATTCATCTTGTTAACTTTTTTTTATAACACACTTTACTTTAATTGACAAAACACGTGCGAAAGAAGGTGCGTCTGTCACAATCAGTCACTTGCAATATGCGATTTAAAACCATTTAATTCATTTTGATTTCGTTTAGCTAAAACGATTTTCTGTTTTGTCTCTTTTGCGAAAATTCAATTGTGTAAATTCGATTTGCAAATGTAAGCGACGAATAATAATTTCTTTAGATAAATCGAACTTTTCTTTGGAAGACTTGTGAACGTGATTTTCGATACGGAAGACTTGATAATTGGAAGGCTTTTCTTGGAAGACTTCAATGTTTTGAAAGACACGTTTACTTGTGGAAGACTTGAAGACGTCTCGAACTCGGATGATTGCTACATCTCGCTGTCCATTTGCGACTTCATCGTTTGATGCGCGTTTATAATGTTTGTTTGGCACGATTTGCAGCCGCTTTTATTCTCGTTTCGTTGATCGCTTATTCGAGTAACAAAATTAAATGAAACAATTTAAATTCAACGAGCATTTCTAATAAAACACTTGCGATTCGAAGAAACAGTGGTTGCATGAAACGAGTAACAATAATTGCAGCGATGGAAACATCGTTCGGAGAACAATTAACGAAACACTTATTTCATAAATACTTTGCAATCAACAAAATTAACAACGGAAACGCTGGATTTAGGGTAAAACGTTAAAATGGCATTTAATATATTGGTTGCCTTTAAAAAAGAGTGAAACACTATTATCGATGCTAGGAAGCAGTGGCACACGAATGCGACTGCGTTTTGGATGCAAAGAAGCATCAGATATTGATTCGAGTGAGTACAGTGTCGAATCGCTTTCTTTTCGCAACCGTTCTCCGTGCCGACCATTCACTTCATTGTTCGCTCTATTTTCTCGTTTTCTTAATGCGTTTCACTCGAATGTCCGTTTATAAACAATGCAATCCTTTTCTGCTTACATTTGTTACGCAAACCGCCGCAAAAATTGCTTTTCGCTCTTTTATTTTTGCGATTAATTTGCATTTCTTTCAATCATTTCGTTTGCATTTAATTTGTAATCTGCAAAACACACAACATTTAAACAATCGATTAACAAAGTTTCGTCGAATTTTTTTTAATAACAAACAATATGTTCAGAAATAATTGATTCTTGTTGAAATGCATCGATCATGTTATTAATAAGCAAAATTAACAATACTTTCTGTTTGACGTAAATGTTGAAAGACATTTGAAGAATTTGCAATAAGGAATTATTTCACTTGAATTAAGTCAGAATTGAGCTTCAATATTTATTAACTTCGAATGTGGTTCATTATTCAAAATTTTTATTATTTAACAATTGATTTCATTTTTACGAGAAAATTCAACGAATTTGCATTGAAACAGAACTACAGTTGAATATACATTGAAAATGTTGACAAAATTTGATGTCTACTCTAAAAAGTAGTATGAAAAGTGATGAAATTTGTAAGCGTCTGAGGATGATGAATGTTCTACAGTGAAGTCGATATTTGTTCGATGGCTCGAAATTTTGGCTTTCATTTTCCACCAAATTTTCGAAATCTAAACGTGTTAAGCAAAGCTTTGAAGTAGACTGCGTTGTGTCGTTTTTTACTGTCAAAAGTATGTAAAGTTGTGACCAAAATAGTATGTGAAGTGTATCCATGGTTACTCATAAGGAATATGTTCGGATGAGGATCAAGTCGCAGTTAGTATTTCGGTCACGACTTTACGCTTTTTCGTGCATTTTTAAAACTGTTTTTGCAATTCAAACGTCGGAAGAGCCGTCTTCGTGCGAATATCGATAGTAAGAAACAGTGCCGTCGGGAGGACCGTCTCTGAATCCGATCGTCGAATTGGGTCTCGAACCAATCGTTTGAGTCTGTGATTGATATTGCTGCTGATCCTGAACATATTCAGTGTTATATTCTCCTTGATATCGGCCGCCGATTCCAGTCTGCGGAACCGATATTATGTTGCCCCGCGATAGTCAAGAGTATCCGTCTTTTGCTAGTGGAGGCAGGAAGTCTCCTTGCGGAAGACCGGCTCCGTAGCCGGCCATTGGCATGAACGGCATTCCGTTGCCGGGAAGAATCATTTGTGAGCCCATGTCATTGATTGCTGTCTTGCGAACTGGTCGAGTGCTGCCATAGCAGCAAATAACGTGCTTCAATTCTCGCATTAATTCGATAAATATGTGATCCTAAATGAGCACAACATATTAATATCAGTTATACAGTGTTGAACACGAACCAATGAACGTCAAATCATTAATTTTGAAAGAAATGCAAAAGTTGATATATAATCATTACTAATCAAATAGACGCTCATTCATGTTCATGTCCAACATTACATAAAAAGCTACAACGTACACGTACCCTCTCTGTGCGTGGTATTTGTTTCATTTTCCAGACGAATTCAGAGACGCAAATCACGATTGCAATCACTGATCCGCCAGCTAACACGACGAACACACCGCCAACGTTCGCGAGTCCGAGTTCACTGGCAGCGCCGGCTGCTTTTTGAGCACCGTCTTTAGGACCACATTTTCCGCCACCTCTTTCTTGACTCCACCATTTATTTTTTAAAGTGTGCAAAACACCGCCTTCTTGCAGTTGCAAGATTGCATCTGACATAATGCCGCGGTACGGAGAATCAGGCGGTGTCGCAATGCCGTAACCTTTTGAATCGAGCAGTCCTCCGACTTGATACAAGTCGCACTCTCGTTCGACTATATATTCGATGCTCGTCGATTCCATAAGAAAAGCGTAATCACCTTTCTTTACTCTTTCAACTCCTTTATCGTTTGATTCGACAAAAACAGAGGGTCGAGTTGATTCCATAAAAGACCACATTCTTGCATACGTCGAAAAATTGGAGTTCTGCGCGAATGAGAAGTATCCAAAAAATGAGCGATATTATTGCTTACAGTCATTAATCTTTGCAAAAAGCGGAAAAAATGGATGCGAAAGCAAAAAGTCATACCTTAAAAAATGCTTGCGTTGACCCGGAAGCCAACGATCCGTAATGAATTTTGGTTTGTTTTGCAAGATCCTCGACGCTTTCGATTGGATTTACCATTCTTTCGACAGTCAAGAAGGCGGCCAAGTTTGCAGTGTACGATGATACCAATATCAAGATGAAGAACCACCAGGAAGCAGCTAACACTCGAGTGGACAACGCGCGCGGCATTATATCACATCCTTGCTGCATTAAGCATCCAATTGTGAACCAAAGTGTGTTTTTCATAGTGAAATTATTTTCCAATTCTTCAGGTTCCTTGACGCATGGATGAGGGTTGACCCATTCGTACGGAGAAAAACGAGCGATTACAAACAGAAATAGAGTGACTCCTAAGAATGCGGTCAGTAAATAAATCCAAACTTCTACTGCCAGTGGTGACATAAAGCTGAACAATTTGGGAGGTTCTTTCTTTGGTCTGCGGAAAAGAATACCGATTCCGAGATTCATAAATGGCATTGTGAAATCAACCGCCGATTCTCTTTCGTAAGTAATGGTCAAATCTGCGACAGCGACGTCTGCTTTCTGATGGATTCGAGAATTGTGATTTTTTATTGTTCAACACTCAACTTACTCCGTCAATGAGTTCTCTGATCATTCCATTCCATTCTCCTTTTTCGTTTCGTCTGCCATGTGCTTTGTCATCGACTATTTTTATTTGAAATTTGAATTTCAGACTAGCTGCGATCTCTCTGATCAAGTCGATGCAGTAACCTTCGAATTTATCGTTTCCGCTTAAGCCTTTCTGTTCCCATTCTTCAACCAACATTGAATAAGGTCTCCCCTTTCAAGCGAAAGCAAGCGATCAATGACTACTTTGTGTCAAATTATACCCACTAGATTTGTTACAACAGTCAGCGTTTTGTTCTGCAGTGTTTGCCTATATTCTTCAGCCATTGTTTTGCTGTAATTGCTCATAAACTGGACTTGCTTCGCAAGAGTCCAGTCGCCGACCTGTCAAACAATTATGTTTCAGCGCATCACTCGCATGTA
>NCKV01001336.1:0-10703 GCA_003675905.2 Leptotrombidium deliense
GCTTTTTTACTTGCAGGTGAGACTGAAATTTATTTTAAAGGGTAAACATTGTATCGCTTAGTTTGTACCAACCTTCAATTGTGTTACTGTCCAAAACCAATTGCTTTGTTCGTGCTGTGAAAAAAACATTTGAGACAAAATTAGTTTTTCTTGATAAGCAAGAAGAAGTGAAGGAGTAAAATCTTCGAACTCTTTAAACGTGACCATTTGACATATCCATATTCTTAAATCAAAATGTATCTTACCTGAAATTCGTTTTGTACCTTTTGGACCGTTTTTAGTAACATTGTTTCCATTCGTTTTACTTGAATTCAAACAATACACCAACGATGCCCTTTGATCAGCGACATTCTTCAACTTTTTAAACAGTTCATGAACACTTTCGTTGATCTTTGCTTCCGTCAACAATAATTTGGACTTATTTTGTTTACACGATGAATTTTCAGTGTTTCTTTCTCTTTCCGACAATCTAACGAGCGTTCTGAATAAATCACGAAATATTGTCTCCGCTTCTTCCATTTCTAAGTCATCGTACAAATCTTCCAATTGAACAGTTACATTATTACCACTGCAACTTTGAAATACAACGACAAATACAAAAAAGTATGAAATTATTTTATTCATCTTTCGAATTGAAATTTTTCTGAATGAAAAGTAAACATATGGAAATTTTTTAATTGAAGCATAATTAATTGGTGTTTAATTAATTACGATAAAAAAATTCAGAAACGTTTATTGACAACTTAGAAAGTTTTAAAATTTTATTTTGAAATTTTTTAAAGACATTTTTAACCTGTCGTTAACCAAAAATATCAAGCCACGCTTGATAAGAATGTTTTGTTGTTTTGTAACCAAAATAACCGGTATTCTTCATCGCTTGTCCAACTCTTATAACGTAGGGGAATAAAGTTTCATTTTCTTTTTGACCCCAAAGTCTTCTTAACTCATTATCTGATGGCTGACTAGTGTCAGATTCTCTGTATTCAATCCTTCCCTTCTTTCTTCTCTTTGCAGTTATTTTCCACAGACCCTTCAAGATGTCTGTAATTATTTCCGCCAATGTTTCATCATTTTCATCATAATCGTCGTAATCGTCGTAACTGTCACTAAAACTGTGAATCGTCATAAACAACGCTGTTAACACAACAGTGAAGGTAATAAATTTGTTCATCTTTTATTTTGAAAACCGTCACAAAATAAATGAACAGTTAAGGAAGTATGGGCATATGGAAATTATGTAATAGAAACCTAACTCGGCGCGTTCAACTAATTACATACAGAATTAAGTGAAGTTTATTGTTTTGTATAAAAATTTTCAAATTGGATAAAAAATGCTGAGCAAACAATGTAAATACAACTGTAAAAGTAAATTAATTTATTACCTTTGATGCAATTATTTTATTTGTTTTAATTTTAAAAAGCACAATATAATGAATAGTTAACACATGGAAGGTGGGTAATTTTATAGGAACTCTGAATTTTCATTTGAAGGTCTATACACCTGGTTGATGTACTGTACTTCTTCACTTATAAAGACATCTGTTTATAAAATGAGTAGGACCAAGTGTCGTTATAAACTGAATTATAAGGATATGTTGCCATAGAGTTATAATGACATGCCAAAAGGAGCATCTCTTGATTTTTCGATTCTGGTCCAATTCGCTTTATAAGGACATCCTTAAAAGTGAGGAAGTACGGTATTACCCAAAAATATCTAGCCACGCTTGATACGAGTGTTTGAATAATTTAATACCATAATAAATGGTATTTGAAATTGCTCCTTTCAGTCTGCTAGCGTAAGACAAAACACCTTCTTCTGGTTTTTGACCCCAAAGTTGTCTTCCAGTTGAATCTGTGTTATTCGTTGTATCATTTGATATCATTTGTAAGCTTGCTTCACTGTCTTTTTTTACATTAATTAGTGTCAAATTATCTGTTGCTATCGGTACATCTTTAGTTGTGTTAAGTGCACTTTCATTTTGGTAAACAAAACTTGTTTCTTTCGAATTTTCAGTTGTGCTGTTAGTGTCATTGATCATTGTTTCCAAAACGATCGATTCTGTTGACTTTGATTCTTCTGTAGTGCTGTAGGTTTGCATAATTGTTATTTCAGGGATAATTGATTCCGTAGATTTTGATTCTTCCATTGAACCGTCAATTGTCGATTTCTTTGTAGTCAACTTTCTTAACGCTGTTATATTCCTTTTTGTTGTCGTTACTCTTGTTTTTGTTACTGCTTTGGTTGTAAATTTGAGTATCGGTTTTGTCACAGTTTTGGTTGTCTGTTTGTTGCCAACTACTCTAGCCATCACAATTTTCTTTACCAGGAAGTCGTCGTTTCCATCGTTTATAGTTGTCAAAGTTGTTTGTGTCACAAATTTTTTTAATTCAGCCTCATATTCCGTTGTTTCATCTGTCGCAGAATTTTCGTTAGATTCTTCTGAATCCAATTGATTCACATAAGAATATTTAGGCGTTTTGCAAGTACTTTTCAAGTAACTTGATTCAGTGTTACCTTCTGTTTTGTGATTTGCCGACAAGACGATGTTTATTTCACTATAAATTACAAAAAGCAGTGCCAAATGCCTCAATTTCATTTTATAAAGGCAAACATCGACTTTAATGTCAAAATGAACTGTTTTAATCGTTTCCTGTGTAAATTACGAACATAGAGAGAAAATGCAAGTGAATAGTTTTTAATTGCTTAATTTCCGTGTTTTTGAAACTTTCCACTGCATTCAAAATAACACTTATAAAATTTATGAAAAGTTTTCAGAAAGAGAATATGTGTGATTTATTTTGAATCATAACCGACATTTAAAAAATTAACAAGCATTTACTCGTAATTTTGAAAACAAATTTAATTGTATTCTAATCAGTTTTTCTTATTAAATAAGAAACTTGTTGTTCCATGTTTGAATCGTTTGTGTCACTCTTTAATGTTTGCGAATGATTCAGTAAAGTTTCTTTACTCTCTACTGATGTGTTATTGAAACTCTTCTGATCATTATTTTGATTGACGTTTATTTTCGTATTTGCACAAATATTCTCCGACTTTCCATCGCTGCAATTGTTTCTTCTGAAAGTTGTTTCAAAAAATTTCTTAAAAAATGCTTTTGGATCAAAGTTACTCAGCAACTGTTTGTCTTTGTTCTTCAGTTTCAATTTTGTTTTCATTGAAAATAAGAATTCTACTTCTGATCCATCTTCCTCCTCTTCGCAGTCACTCTCTTCACATTCTTCTTCTTCAACAAACATGCACTCCAATTCACAATGTTCATTCGAAGAATTCGTTGAACTCATTGCTTCAATTTCAATCAACATTTGTGCAAATATGATAATCAACATCATTATACTTAAAATATGTTTCATTGTTGAAATATACACTGTTTTAAAAGATAAAAAAAGAGATTGTTTACAAAGTAGCAAAAGTGATTTCAAACCTTCAGTTAAAATTCATCACAAAAAATATTGAGACGTATGCAATGAAAAAACGTTGAAACATCTGTTTATTTAAAGCGCAGAAAATTATTGTGGTAATTAAAAATGATTGAAATGTTGGTAATTCGTTTAAAAGCTGTTTTATACGGTACAGTTTCTTAAATGTCAAGTACAATTTCGACAATATCGTAGATCGGATAATCTGTCGGTACAATTTTATTTATTTTCAAGCCCGCTGTTTTTAATGTTTCTTCGAGCTCTGTACGTGTTCGTTCAACTCCTCCAGTAAACAGTAAATAATAGATATCAAAGTACTTTCCTGGATGCACAGGTCCATTCTCAGGCACAACAGACAGAATCAAAAGTAGTTTAGTGTCGGAATTCATTCGGGCACGAATATTCATCAGAATACTTGTCGCCGACTCACCAATCCAATCCATGAAAACAGATTTCATAATGTAGCAATCGCCACCTTCAGGTACTGAATCGACAAAACTTCCGGCGATGCCAGTCATTCGATGCGATAAACCTTGTCTCTCAATATTCTTCATTGCTTCTGCAATTGCTGGCGCTTCGTCGTAAACAGTTCCTTTTGCATTTGGAGCACTTTTCAAAACTAGCGACAGAAATGTGCCGTCATTACCACCGCAATCAATGATGTGTTTAAACTGAGTGAAGTCGTAAAATTTTGTAAAATTAGAATTGAAGCTCATCGTCGACTCGTGACAAGCGAGTCGGAAATTGTGAAATTCTTCGTTGTCCGGTTGTGATGAGACTTCTTTCAAGTGATCGTAATAACCAATTCCGTACTTATGCCTGTATCCATCTTCACCCGTTTTAATGCAGTGCATAAGGTTGGTCCACGGTTCATATTCATCACCGCTTACTGTAATAATTACGTGTCTAAAGATACCTGTTCTTAATGTGCTTCCGAGTGGTGTCAACTCAAACTTATTTTCAATGTTTTGTTCGAATAAACCCATTGATTTCAAAGCTCGCATTAGACGAAATAACGATTGCGGATGTGTATTCGTCCTTTTCGCCAACTCTTCAGCAGTCATTGGTTGTTCCTGTAAAATATCTGCGATTCCAAGTTTTGCTGCACACGTTAGGAATGCTGATTTCCAATGCCCGATCGCCATGTCGAGTATTTGACCACATAAGGCTGCTGTGTCCGTCACTGCAATAAAGTTTTTCAAATTACCATTGTGAAAGCAGCAAATGAGAGAAGCATTGTGAGAAGCATACAAACTTTTTCGCTCACTTTTTGTCGAGTTCTGCTGGCAACTGATTCTCAATCGTAATCAATGCCAAATTTATATTGTTCATCAGTTTCTTATTTACGATAATTATTTGTAAACAAGAAAATAAACATTTAATTTGAATTTTAGACTTCTAAATTGTTTTTCAGAAAGCAAACTTGAAACTAAGATAATTTATTTCTCAAACACAATTGTACACGATCATAATTTTGTTTATTATAAACAAATAAAACAATGCAAATAAAAAGTTTGAACCCAATTGAAAGACTGGAGACTTGAAAATAGCACTTAATGGTATCATTGTTTGCCATGGTTTATTTTGTTAATTATTATTTACATGTTAGCATAAATATGAGTTGAACCCCCAGCAACTTTCCTATTACGGCAATAATTTTCAATTAAAACATAGTTCAATTAACCTTTATTATTAAGCTTATATCAACATCAGCGATTCTTATGAAAGCTGCCTGACATATTGACATCATGTGCCTCTGTTATTTTATGGGAGTCAAAGTTTATGTCAAAATTTGTAGGGAGTTATGGGAACTTGGGAACCTTTCCGGAACTTTGCAATGTTCCCGGGAACCGGCCAAGACTGCCTAGAAAATTTTAATTTTTATTGTTCATTTCCAGTTGATAGTTTTTAACTGTTCACTTCGTCGACCAGAACGAGTGACAACAAAGTAACCTTTCAGTACGGCTACTCATAATCGATCACAGTTTTGAAAATGATGCTCGTCGTAAACTCATAAAACATGAAATAAAAAACTTTCTTACTTATAATTGAATTTAACAATTATAATCAGTATTTAGCGACGTTCAATTTTAACATAAATCGGTTCACACTGCAAAAGAATCTTTTTACTGTTGTATTTTGGAGGAATTGAAGTGTTTTCCGTTTTGGTGAATTTAAACTTTGACAAAACATGCAAAAAAGTCAGTTTCGCTTCAAATAATGCGAATCGCATCGCTAAACACATTCTGGGTCCAACTCCAAACGGTAAAAAGGTGTTTGCCTTAATTTCATCTTTATTTTCCTGCAAAAAGCGTTGTGGTTTAAACTCAAATGGATCTGCAAAGTACTCAGGATCGTGATGAATCGCGTAAAATGGCAAATTAATGGTTGTTCCTTTTGGAATCACAATTTCAGTGTTTCCCAATTTGTAATCAATGCTCGCAATTCGATCAAATTGCACCACTGGTGTGTAAAGACGTAATGTTTCATTAATTACAGCATCCAAAAAGACCAAATCATTTAACGAGTCATAATCTGATGTTTTAAATGAATTTTTGTATTCACACAATTCTTCGAAAAGTTGCTCCTGAATTTGCTGATTCAATGCTAGCGCGTACAAACAATAGAACACAAGACTCGCAGTTGTTTCGTAGCCAGCTAACAGAAATATCGCACTCGATGCAATAATTTCACTCTCGTCGAGTTTCTTCTTCCATACTTGATAATTTTTCGAGAAACCAGACATTTCCATGTTTTCCTCTTTCATTTCAGCGTCAACGAGAAGTTGCAAAAAGTCGTTGTATTTTCGATCACTATTCTTACGCTCATCTAAAATTTTCTTCACTGTGCTTTTCAAAAAGTGCAAAACTTGTTCAGGAACAGCTTGAATATCGAAACGTTTTTGTATCGATTTTGGTAATAAATGTACAACAAAATGTCTTAAAGATGTGAAATTTAGAAAATTATCGCAATTCACAAGGAATTCGTTTTTAGGATCTCTGTAACTGTTTAACTGTGTCGCAAACGCACATTTCGCTATGACGTCGAGTGTTAGAGAAGCGAAAACTTTGCGAATGTTAATTTCATTCCCAGAATCGGCAATCTCGTCTAAAATTGTGATTGTACTTTGAATGCATTCTTCGATCAAAGGCTGCATTCGACGCACTTTGGCCGCCGTGAATGTTGCACTGACAATCGCACGCACTCGTCGCCAATCATCGTCTTGCAAATTTCCAATCATTTTCGAAAACAATGGATCGCCAGGCAGCAGGTTTGTGTGATTCATAAACAAATGAAAATCTTTCACCATTATTTGCCGCATAAGTTCAGGTTCTCCGACCGTTAAAATTGGTTGCGAAAATTCGAAGTATCTTCGTTGAAAGTAAAAATTTAGTAAAAACTTATTTGTTTCAATATTTTTACCCGAAAATTCGTCCATATTTCTGAAACCTTTCTACTTCCAGTATATTCACAGGTGTTTTAATTGTTTCGAGAAGATTGCCGAAAAATGGTATAGGTTTTGGTCCGTTTACTCCTTTATTCTTCCAGTAATTTACGTTTCGGTTCAAATAACTGAAAGAAGCAAACTTTTAAAAGAATATTTCATTTTGATATCGATTTACAAATACGAAATAATGATTGTGATGAAAAATAACAAAGCAATTGTTTCTTCAAAAGAACAAAACATTTTGCGAACTTGAAACAAACTTATTTCTTCACTCCAAGTCGAGTTCTGATTCACAATTCAATTGGCAATTAGCATTGTTTATCAGTTTAATGAACTATAATTATTTGTAAACAATAAAAAAGCGAAATTTTGAATTTTCCATTACAAAACTGTTTTTCTGAAAACAACAGTCTTGAAATAGAGATAATTTATTGAGCAAAACACAGTTGAATAAACGTGAATTGTGCTTATTTACAATTTTTCATTACAATGCCAACACGAAATACTGATTAATTACAAATCATTTTGACCTTTTTGATTTTAAGATCTTTCAGTTTGACACTTTTGCTTGAACATTTGACAAGTTGAGTTTAAAGTTCGTCGTGTGAATGTGAGTTGATGAATTTTATCATTTGAATAAAATTAGTGTTTCAAAGTACAATGTACATGTTGAATTGTTTAGTTTATATTTATTTACATTTCAGTTCATTTTTGTAGGTTACTTGAAAATACACATTTCATTTTTCATTTTTTGCACTTCGAGATGCAACAAATTAAAAATTTAATACGAAAATTTCTTGTAATTTTTATCGATGCAATTTCTGCATTAATTACTGTTATTGCTTACGCATGTTTACCTGTAACGAAGAAGATTGTGAACTTTTATTTCAACGACTGTGGTATTCAAGTGAATGGCGTAAATAAGTTTGATCCGCAGGTTGGCGACAATCATTTTTACTCGAATTTCGTTGGAAATGGTTTCATTGGTTTATCAGATGCTTATGTAAAGGGTTACTACAAATGCGATGATTTGAAAGAATTTTTCACCAAAATTCTGCAAAATCCGAAATGTAAATACCTCTGGTTACATCCTTCGATTGGCATTCGAAATTTTGTTACAAATCGTTTTTACACACAAAGCGAAACTGCAGTCGTTGAATTGGGCAAAAATTTTGACGAAAATACTTTCAACTTATGCGAAAACGAAGACTGCAAAACTCACAGCAGTGGTTATTGGAGACAAGCGAGTACATTGCAAGAAGCATTTATTGAAAAATGTGAATTGGTCGCACAAAAGTTGAAATTAAAAAGTAAAATGCGTGTTCTGGATGCTGGTTGCGGAGAAGGCGTTCTCTGTAAACATTTAGCTAAAAATTACGGAGTTTCAGTGATTGGTGTGAACGTGTCACAAGAAGCGATTCAAAAGGCGACTCGAAACTGCTTCGCATTAGACGTGAAATACCAACTGAAAGATTGCAGAAAAATAAGTGGAAAATTTGATCGCATTATTTGTATTCAATTAATTGAATTATTTGGTGCAAGTGAGTTGAGATCTTTCTTTGAATTACTGCATAAATGTTTGAACGACGATGGACTTGTTTTCCTCGAGTGTACATGCATCAGTAACAACTGCTTTCCGAGTCACACTGGACTTTTTGAAAATTTCTGCAACACCACTTTGATGTTTCACTACTTTTCTGATGTTATGAAAAGCATTAATGGACTGTTTGTGCTCGAAGATTTGCAAAATATATCGCCACACGGAGTTAGAACATTGAGCGAAGAAGTATACGACATTAAACGAAATTGGAGCAAACTTTTACAATTTACCGATGAAAACTCATTGAAAGGTTCTGAGGCAACTTTTTCGTTTGTTACTGGAATGATGACCGCAAGACGGTTACATCCACTCCACATAATTCTTTCTAAAAATGGAATCACTGGTGGCTATGACGCAGTTATTGATACAGAATGATGATTGATAATATTTTTCATTAGCGAGGTAATTGAAAAATTAATCATAATATTCAATTCCTTTTAATAGTGTTGATTTGTAAAATGTATGAACACGAATTATATATCATAAAAAGTTTGGTAGATGCGACATGAATGTATGTAAACTTCGATGTTTCTTTCAATCTTTTATTCAACTCTGTATTTTCGGTGTTACTGTTAATGTTCAAAAGTGTAAACTTTATTTTTCAAAAATAAAGTGTTCATTTTACATGATTGATAGTTTTATTGAAATACTTAAATGAAAAACGCTCAAGTACGCTTTCCTCTAAGCAGAAAAACCTGTGTTAAATGTGACAAGTCATGTCTCAATTTTGGAATTTAGCATTGATTATACTACGGATAATGTGACACCAAGTTCCCGATTTACCGAATCTTTAATACAATGAAAACTCAGCGTGAAAATTGATAGTGTGTTGCCTAACCAAACCCAACCGTTTACAATGTGTCCATCGTAAAAGTCCCTCTGTTTGACATGAATAAACACTGTTGATGATTCGATAAGTTACAATCTTCGCGGTCGCTTCCCTTTAGTGATGTTTACATGCATTGTATAACTGTTCTAAATAATCGTGAGTTACTTCAGTTGAAAATAGTTGTAAATTTATGAAATCGACTTTCTCTCACATAATTATCTTTGTGCCACACAGCTTTGCTTTTATCATAAAGCAAGAATTGAAATGAATGTCGCGGTTCATTCGTTTCATTCGGCTTTGATTTGTGAACAGTTAATCCGTTGAATACAACCAATGTCCCCTTTTCAACCGGAAATTGTTCAAAATCAGAGTCCTTCACTTCGCTTAAGTAATCTTGTTTCCCAATGCACTTCAGTCCATTTTCTGTGAAAATAAATGTAGTTTTCAGTGGAACAGTGCGATGTGACATTGGTACGAATTCCAAACATCCATTTTGCAAAGTTGCGTCAGTCAAAGAGAACCAAAAACCAGTAATGTGACCGTGTGGTTCAGCAACTAAAAATGACTCGTCTTGATGTGCTGGAACCTCACTGGATGTAAGCGGCCATTTGTGAAGTGTTGTACTTGTTGTTACTGTTGGTGCACCAATTTGCAAAGCCTTTAGAATTGTCTTCACTTCTTCTGAGAAAACAACATTTTTAAACGCTTCAAATTTGTTATGCAAATCATTGCCAATCGTGTGAATTCCTTTAAATTTTGATCCTAAAAGTTTTCGATCCTCATCCACTGCTTTCTTATCATATACAACGTTCACTTCTTTTTGTGGAATTTCGTAACCACTTTTGCCATAAGATTCTCCAACGTTTCGAATTAATTGAGCTTCGCTTTCGTCCACATATTTATCGACAATTTTGTACCAAGAATCATTCATCAATTTCACCTCATCGGAGCTTAGAAATTTTGGTAGTACAACAAAGCCTTTTTTAAAATAGTTGTTTGTAAGGTTTTCAATCGATGTAACTAGTCGAGGCATATTATCAAACTGTCGAAATAATAAGAAACTGTTTGCTTAAACTTGTTTGTTTGGAAAATTTTTCGTTCAAATTGTTTCCATTTAATTTATCCGTTGAACTTTAACCAAAATTTAAATACTGTTTGTCGTGACAATAATGCTGTTTATTTTACATTTTGCTTTTGTTGAGGTTTGTCAATGTAAAAATATCACAAATGACATTCGCCTGCGATTATTACCGTACTTCCTCACATCATCCGACATGGCAACCGAAATGTTTGGTCCTTAGATACGGAGTGTTGTTACAATGAGGTAGCGCATTTGATTGCTTCAATCGCTTGAACTTAACGAGGACTATCATTTAATACTATAAAAA
>NCKV01001337.1:0-10695 GCA_003675905.2 Leptotrombidium deliense
AACGTCATAGATTGAAAAATATTGCGATATTTACGATGATCATAAATTGAGAATTTTGAAAAGTGATATCGAGTGAAAGTGAAACTGTAATATCGAGATAGAGTGAAAGTATTGCTTGTTAGGACGAACCCGTTGGCAGTTCGCTGGAAGCGAATTACAAGCAAAGACTTTGGGTTTTTCACGGGAATGGAGTGAGCGTATACTCGGCAGGTTGCGGGGGTTTGTTACATCAAGTGGACGGTCGTGATATAATTCCGCAAAATGGACTCGCGCTGTGTGGAGGAACGCAAAGCGAATCAGGATTGTTTTGTAAATGGAGTGAAAACGCAATTATATCGGATCAGAAGATTTATATTGGACAACCGAAACTGAATCGGATTATTGTATTTGATTCGCAACAGTTGAACGTAGCTCAGGTGATCGCCACTGATCCTCAACCAATGAAACTTTGGCTGATTCGCAGTCAAACTGAAGACCAAATTTGGGTTCTATGTCACGGAGAAAGTGATGCGAACAGAAAACAGAGAGAAACTTCGCATTCCTCGTTCACGTTCGAAGACAGCGAAAGTGGAAGCAGAGAATTTGATTGGAATTCACCGTCTTTTGAGCAGAAAAGGCATAACAAAAAGACAGTTCAAGTTGTTCGCATTCTGCCAAATTCAAGAGCTCAAAACGTGATACATTTGCAGCCGATTGATGGACACTTCGATCTGGTTTACGATCTGTTCGTTCCGACGCCGTCTCCTCTGCAAAGACACCACATCCATAACAACAGGTAATTAAAAGTGTATTTCAGTGGTTATAAATGGCTGTTGGCACAGATTCGCGTACGTGACGCATTGGGACGAAAGGGCACTGATTAAGATAGATATGGAACAGTTTAAGTACATTAAAACCATTAATTTGGCCGAATGTCAGCCTATAAACGCAGTATTCACTGAATTCGGATTATTGATTGTCCAGTGCCAGACGCCTGTCACACATCAGTTGAATGGTAAAAGTGAGCTTGTTTCTCAACAAATTTTATGTTTAAACGTGATTTAGGTCAACTCGTCGTCGATGAAATAACAGATACGATTATTTCTTACAACGCTCACATAAAATCACATAAAAGTTATTTGTCCCCGAACCAACATTTTCTAGTGAACATTTTTCATAACACCTCAGCGCTGAGTCCCATTTCCACGACGATTATTGTTCAAAAAGTTACTCAAAGTGGTAAGTCTGTGGCACAATGTTTTGCAGTCTCACTGAATCGATTACTCAGGTCTTCAATTTTTATATGACGTCCGAACAACTCTCACGATTGTTAATTGTGACTTTGTGTGGAAGAACGGTAATTATGACGCTATATTAGCATCGGGGACAGCGAACAGAGAAGATTTACTTTACCTGTCACTGATCGATGGAAGAGTCGAGCTAATAAGTGGAATTGGAAGGCCCACCAAAGGGTACGATGCAATTACCAGACACTCATTAATCTGAGCTGTGCTTCCATTACTCACAGTAATTTCAGAGGAATGGCTGTTTCAAAGGCCACAAATCTCGGGGCAATCACTTCTCTGGAAAGTGTCTTTGTTTTAGACCTGAACTCGAATAGAGTGCAATGTGAAACTCAACAGCGTCACGAGCAGCCAGAAACACTTGTCTGGACTTAGAGCGAAATACTCACTACTTTGTTTTTCTATTGAATCTCTTCTTTCGCAAAGATTCCAAAGAAAAGCCATTGATTTGTTGCATTTGTTGAAGTGTAGATGAAATCGATGTAATATCTTAGTTCATCTTTATCTTTGCTGTTTAAGCTTTACTCTTTTCGCGAATTACTTTCAGCAATATTTCATTACGAGAATTGCATCCGAATCGCTATAATTTAGAGTAAACTGTACGATTACCGCAAACCCTGGTTGTGAACCGTTAGACCAACTTTTCTGTAACTTTCGTCTCAGTGAAAGCCATAAGGGAAACGTTTTCTTAGTCGAACATTTGCATGCTTTCGATTCGATACTAAAAATATTTTTTTAATAATTTCCGAGAATTGGCGTAAACGTTTTTCAAAGTATATTCACTATACGTGTATCTATTCGTCACAAAACGAAAACAAAAAACAGCTTCAATGATCTCGAAGAATGAACATTCAGTGAACTCAACTGAAAAATGCAAGTAATTGTATTGTGTCAGTAACAAAGGTGGTAAAACTTTTTCATGTTTCTCTCAATTCATTCCTCTGCAAATTTGTAGTTTACTCTCATTTAATAAACGAAACGTTCACATTCCGCTTCATTGTTACTTCTCTTCACTGACAATCGATGTTTACACGTTTCAAGCCCAAGGATATCTTTAATAAAATTGCAAATCAATGTCTTTCAGAGTGAACATCGAGAGCAATGCACACGCAAAAACAATACATTCGAAACTCAGGCAATTTATTGAGAAATAACAGTAAAAAGTTGAATAAAATAAATGCATTCAGAAAGGAAACACGTTTTACTTGCTTTCGAATTCAAATAAAAAAGCATTGAACATTCAAAAGAAACGGAAAGTATCGAAACCGAAATACACTCTAAAAGTTTAGAACGCGACCGCTGCAAACAGACGAGCTTCGTTTTCAGCATCCAAACGACTCTCAAATGACTGACGAAAGCGATACAAATCATCTTGCAAATGGTTCGAAATTAAAATTATAATCAATAAAATATTAGGAAGAAGCATTTGCTCGCCATTACGCAGAGAAACAGTGCCATCAAATAAACTAATAACGCGTGTAAAAATGCATCACACTTTTGTTTCCAAGTTTTGCATCTCATCATGCATCATAATACGAATTGTGCACATATTCAATTTAAACAATTTTTATCACATCACGCTGCAACATATACACTGTGTATAATACACTTCGCTGTATTACAGTTCAACGAATCCATTTATCTTTAACGTTTCAAATAATTTAAATAAAAAATACTTTTATTTCGCATTATTGTAAGCTGTATAAATGCGCAAATATTGCATTTCTCATTTTTATTTACTGAGTTAAACAAAGTTACTCTTCTTCACTTCTCTTATTTACAGCTCTTAATCTTATTTTCTTTGAAACGACGAAAAATCAGAATCATCGCAAATTTTTATAACTTGTAATGTAATTAGCTGAAAGTAGTGAAAGACAATCGAAGTTTTTGTTGCTTTCGGCGTTCACTATGTTTTTGAAAGCGTTATTCAACAATACAAACAAATAATAAAAGTCTGCTTCTGTACACAAGTATTGCTTTCAGAACACATCGTTACCTAACAAATGTTCAATAAAAGCGGAGGTTTTTGTTTGGCCCGAGGAAATCAGAGAAAAAAGTATTATTGAAACTCACATTTGATCTGCTTTCGTTGTCCAATTTGCAAACTATTTTTTAAGAGGAAAGTAATGAAAAAATATTATTCTTTTTGTGTATATATCAAACGTTGCGTTACTGTTGTAACAGAAGAAGTAATTTCGCAAAAGAATATATATTTTCTTTTTTCGCACAAACTTCTCCTTTGCGATTTGAAAAGTTCAACGAAACGAAAATTTTACATAAAACATGAACATTGATATCAAATCACAGCCACTCCTTTTATGTACAACATAATTTACGAATTATACATCGGAATGCTTTTAGCATACATTTCTCGAAATTAAGTAACTCGAGAACTTCTGCAAATGCAATGGAGTGCGTGCATATGTAACCAATAATGTAAAATAGCTAACTCTAGTAAAATATTCACAATTTATTTTCGTTTTATGCAAACTATTCATCACTCAAAGCAAATAAATTTCTTCGTATTTATTTTTATTCAAATAATTTATCATAAAAATGTTAGAAGTCCACTTCAATCGTTTTCAATGAATCTGCACCGATTTCAGCTCATTTCATTTCATCATCATTTCATAGGTGAAATAAGGCAAATGAATTATTGGTTATAAGATTACTTAGATGTTGTGCAATTCCAATATCCATTACTTGGGAACAAGATATGTTATATTGATCAATGCAGGGTGTTTTTCATATTGCTTCAATATCAGTTAAAAATGAATATTTCTCACACCTTTCTGTGCAATTTTTGCAATATATGATTAACCGCTATTGAATGATTAAATCTACAGTATAAGTCTATGATAACATGTTGATGACAAAACCAAAGATTAACAAACTTTTCATACGTCCATACGTTTAATAAATGAAAGTTTCTTATGCAATCACTATTTAAAATTGATAAACTATGATTTCTCTTACAAAATATTCAAAATTGTCAGTTTCCAATGTAAATTATTGGTTAAGAATTGTACACATGCAGGTATAGAAATAGACTTTTTAGTTATCAAGCAGAAAAGTCAGAAAAGAAAATGAAAAAGTGTAAACATTAAGAAAGAACAACTTGAGAAATATAGACAAATTAAAAAAAGTTATAACAAAGTTACGAAACTTTTGATCTTTTTGTTGAGAAACGTAATCAACGAGAATCGATCAATTTTCACACAAATAGAAAAGTATGAAAAAAGTAATTCGAATAAAAATCAAGAAAACGTTGTCAAGTAATTTTTTTCGCGAAAACGATTCGTGATTATAACCTTTTTTTAACGTTGCACAACTGTTACAGAAATTTATTTACAGTTTATGCAAATATGAATCCCAGGATTTTGTTTGTGTGCGTTTATCAGTATGTAGCGTGTTGCAAAACTATTCATCCGCAAATGTTGACAACATTCTAATCCATCTTTGAAAATAAAAAGCAGAGATGGCACACATCAATTTTATGTTCAAAACAAAACGTGAAAATTATGTTTCAAATATAACAACGAATGCGAATTCAAACAAAATTAAGTACATCAGAAACTTTGAACAATTTTTAACGCAATTTTCTTAAAATAACGAGTGATCAATTCATATGCCGTCAATTTAGGTTTGTTCCAACTGAATTCAAGAGAAGACATTTCATGAGTTTCACAATTTCGAAAACAAGTGAGAAATGTGACAGAACATCGTTCATAAGTCTGAAAAAACATCAAAGAGAATGAAAGGTGATGTCAGTTACAGAACGTCGAAAATTTCGCAACGTTTATTTAAATGGAAAAAGTAAGTCTTTTATTACAAAATGGCATCATTAAGGAAAACATCACTTCGCTTTTGAGTCGCTTTGTACACTTAATTCATTCTGTTTCTTTAGCTCGTTTTCAGCCAACATTCGTTTATGATTCGCAGTTTGGAACAGTAATTCCCATCTGCGAGCTTCCATTTCAATGTGATCTCTGTGTGCAAAAAACATTTCATTTCACCTTTTTAACGAACTAAACAAGTTGACTTACTTGAGTCGTAAAAGTCGTTCACGATGTCTTGTTTTGCGCTTATCGTATTTAATCTTCAGTTCTTGGTTTTCGCTGTTCTTCTCATTCAATTCAGTTTGCAACGCTTCGATTGATTTTTTAAGCTCTTCGATTTCAGTGACAAGACTGTTGTCATTCGTAGGTTGAAAGAACATCGATTGATTCGGAAAAGCAATTTTCGCACTTTGTGAATGACCCGTTTTCTTACTGCCTGTGTTCAAAATTTTGGACTTTTGGGAAAAATCTAGGCTGGCACAGTTTTGCAGTTTCTTTTCAAAGTGATCGCAAAGTGCCATCGATTCATTCAACTGAAAAACAATTTCAAATATAATTACTATTCAAAGGCATATCTTTTGCAAACTTACTTTGAATGCTAGAGTTTCATTTTCAATTTCCAAGTTACGTTTTGTTTTCCGCAAAACAAGCACTTCGTGTTTGTACTCATTCACTTCGTTTTCATGTTGTTTACAAGCGTGACATCCGTCGTTACAATAATGTTCGGCATTCACATCTTTTTCATTCTCGTGAGAGCTGTTTAAAGTTTTAAAATGTACTATAGTTTCATTTTCAAGTGAATGTTTCGTTCTCTATTCACACGTTTCTTTTAAAATTACGCTATTATTGAACCGTTAATTCGATAAGCATTTGAAAACAGTGAACAAACTTGGGAAAACAATTCTCTGTGAAATTGCTACAAAACCGTTCATTTAATTTAAAGAATGCATTACGAAGAAAAAACAAGATTCAAATCTTTTTGTCGCTATTCTCAAGTCAAAAATTAGAAAATCGATATTTTTCGAATCGATCGTGAACTCATTCCGTCAAGAAATGAGGTTTCCATGTTTTGTTCGCGACTGCGAATTAACGTCGCGTTTCATCCTCAAACTGCACATCGCTGCAAAAATGCATCCACTGTTTGTTTACTTATCTGATGACGAAACTGTCTCAACTTTCTCGAATTACATACAGCTCATGACTTGAATATTTCTGAAAAATTGCTGATTACGGTTTAGCTCATTACTTTTGGTTTAATCCGGTTTTCAATTTAATGCTGTCGCACAAATTATCCTTTTCATTTTCCAATGATTCCGATCTGTATTTTCTAAAATTCAATTCATTTCGTAATTCTTTGTTTTCCTTTTCCAATTCGACTAGTCTTTCGTTCGATTTTTTCCATATCGTTTCAACGTAATCTTCGACTTCCTTTAAAATGAAAACATTCTGTTATTAAATATCAATGAATACACGTGTCACGTTGTTTTTACATTGCTTTTGCAGATATATAATATCCGTAACATATGTATATGTGTTACACGTTTATGTGACAGCGAAACAAGGCTAAAATAACAACCAGCATTTTACATTCTAGGAAAATGTATTTTTAGTGTGAACTCGGCCAGATTTTAGTTCTACTTCATAAAAAATTCAGTAAACGTTGTTTAAGTGGCGTAAAACGTTTGCAGTGTCATTTACACACAACTTCTTGAACATTTTATAACTTTCAAGTTGTGCACTTTGTAATACTTTTAATTTTACATTAACTAACACATTGTGAAGTGAAAAGAAGTGCACTTACTTTAAGGTCGGCCTCTTGTTGTCGGTGTAGTTTGTCAATCTGTTTTCGCAAAGAGAGACAATTGCTTTCTGCGTCCAAAAGCCATCTCCAGACATGAAGCAGCTTTTTGTCAATGGCAATGTTGCAATCTAATCCTTCTTCTAGAAATCGATGAGAGAGTGCAAGTAACTCATCTTCGCTCAGCTGTGGAAAAACAAAAGTTCAGTTTTTATAAATTACTAACCATTGGTTTATTGACCAAATCAATCGAAGAATCAAATCTGAACACTGATCGCTTGCCGAATTTTTGTCTCAACATTTACATAAAAAGACCGACATCGTTTGCGTACCAAAGCAGTTAACAATGTTTTAAGAATCTCAATTATAATTAAAAAAGGAAACGTTACGGCTTTGGAAAGAAAGGAAATGTTTTCGTTAAAACAGTAAGTAAAACATTCGTTTATTGGTTGTGAACAAATGGAATAAATTAGTTCAACAGACACCGTTGACTGATCAACATTGAATCCGTTCATTTTTTGCGAGTTATTGTCAATTGTAATAGCAAAATGATTAAACAACAATTACTTCCAATTAGCAGCAATACGTGAAAACAGTAAATTTATATCAATTAGCAACATAATTTTTGAGATTTCATCGTTTTCTTGCTTTAATGACATCTCTGATTAGAACGCAACTTCGTTACGGTCTGTCTCTGCGCTCAAGCATCTCTTCGAAGTGAATGCATCCAAAGACATATATAACAATTCTTACCATTAAATTTATGTCGCAAAACATAATTGTGAGATCAGTTAACGAGGTTTATTTTTCTTATTTCACGCCAAAAAATGATGACAAACAATTTTGAAACGAGCTTCAGTTATCGGAACTGCCATTTTACATTTCATGTGAACATTGATTTTTCGTTCTCTGCTCGTGATTCGCTCTTTTGCACTAATATTTCTCCGCACACTTTCGCACTGTGTTTGCCGCTCGTGTTTTTAATACTTTCAATTTACTGCTGCAAACCACAAAAAATACATTCGAGAAACGAGAAAACACGATTTCGTTTTTGATATCGTATAAATAAGTACAATCGGTGCCACTTTTGTTGGCACCTTACAAAAGTCAATTTAAAAGCAATAACTGTTCAGTCGAGGAGAGTTGCTATTAAAAGGCTTGAAGCGATTAAATAGAAGCGATCGCAGCAATGCAATCAACAATTCACGAGTCGAGATTGTTGCGGTCAACAAACCTTTTCTCCATAATTATCGTCGCTTTTTATCAAAAAGCAACATTTTCAGCACATTTAACGATGTATTCATTAAAGTCAAACATTTCGCTCCCAATTTTCGCTCTCGTCGCAAAAAGACACAAACGATTGCATTTTCACCACAATACATGGCTTATCTGTATTTCTTTTCTTCCAATGATAATAATAAGTCATTAAATAGATTCAACATCAAAGAAGTCGACTAATTGTCATGTTTAGAATAACATTTGATTTCATAAAATTTTGCTTCAATAATTTATGATAACATTAAACTTAATTCATCTATTTTGTAAAAGTGTATAAAGATTGATGACGTTTGGATTTTTAGTTATAGCACAATAATAAATTCAGTGTTGTAAACCCACATTTAAAAAGGGATTAGAAATGTAAATGTTTGATATCAAAAGCAAATGTTGAGTTTGACACGCCTCAAAATAAATACTAATAAAACAAAATGAATTTTTAGATGTTAACTTTTGATGTAAACTTAGTTTTCATTGTACCATTGCGGCAGTGTCGGTGATGGGAAAAACTGATTCAACAAATCAACAATGGCGACTAAATGTGATCAGTCTTTGAACTTTTTTCCATTTTCCGTAGTGCTTTACAGACCGTGCGGCATTTACATCAATGTCGACAACAGGCAACACTTTGTCAGGAGAATTGTCGGTTTGTTGCGATTCACAAGCAACTGCGTTCGCAGAGGCGACATCAAGTTTTTCCTGTGGTTTCTTTTTCTTCATCGATTTTTTGGTCGACTTGTTGCTATTGTTTACTTCCGTTTTATAAGAAGCAATACATTTTTTCACAGTTATAATTATTTTGACCACAGATTTAGCAACCTCTTCTGATGACGCTTCTTTGTCGATTAAATTTTTTCTGTCTTCCTCCTGAACTCCTACAGGACTCTCAAATATTTTGAATGGCACTCCAAACTGCCCACTTGCTGCACCGCCACTAGATATCACAGGAATCACATAATGGTCGTTCCAAATAAACTCTTGAGCCTCGTAAGCATCTTCAGTTCCTCCTCCGATCAAAATGCAAGTATTTAATATTCTCGCGACTGCTTTTTCTCTTTCTTTTAACGACTCTCCGAGAAACAATGTTTGTCCGTATGACACTGGTTCGAATGAACCATCAGGATTTTGTCGACATTTATTTGTAATCATCTGAGCGTGAAAAGCGATGTATAAAAATAATGAAAATAATTATAAAATACCTGTGAATCTTTTAAAGGCAAAATATGAACTACAGATGATTGGAACTCTGATTTACGATTACCAACGAATTCTTCCTTTTCTTTGGCTTCGAAGAAAGCGCGCGCGACGATGTCAGAGGTGCCATTAAAGCCATTGGTAACCAGTGTTACATTTTTTAATTTCGCTAACTCAACGCCGATTGCCTTGCATATTTCCTCAGTTCGAGAATCTAAACTTTTTGTTGAACCAAGTACGTAAACACAAGTGTCTAATACAGGTAAATTTTTCTTCATATAATTAACTAAATATGCCACTTTTGATTCTTGCATTTCTTTGTCATTCGCCTTCGACGACGGATCTAAAACACGTTTAATTCTACTTTTTATGGATTCCAAATAATTGGTGTCACTGACACTCTGAAAAATGAAACACGTCAATAAATATGCCACAATTGACTGTTGTAAATTTAACTTACAAGTGGCAATTCGTCAGCCATTAACATTGAAAACCACGACGGAAGCGAACATTTATCGCAACGTACCAAAATCATGTTTTTTCTGTGTTCGCAGTAGTAAACGTGTTGTCGCGAAGTTCTCGATCTAAAGTAAGATTCAGATGCGAGAACTATCACAACTCTTGCATCTGTCACTTTTGTTTCAAACTGCTTCAATTTATCCATTTTATCAGGTGTTAATGAAGATATCTGCGATATGGTACTCAATTGAGATACCATTCGGGTTAACCTCCTACTCTCGCTAGTAGCATCTGCAGCTGGTAACGACACCGGTCTTTTGCTTTGTACAATTTGTCGAGCAATAGCCCTGAAAGTATAAAAAAATATGTTTACGCATTAATATACAAGAGAAGTTTCACATACTTGTAACTTTCGCTTAAACTTGACTCGGAGCCTTCCGGAATTGTAGGCAGGTTGTTTGAATAACTAGTCAATGACTCTAAGCTTCCGAATTCGTTGAGTTCGTCTATGGTACACCAAACATCAAAATTTATGTCCAACGAGAACTTTATCTCATTAACGATATGTCTTTGCTGTGGGTGTGCGCTGATTACAATTAATGGCTTTTTGTCTAAAATAGCTGGTTTCGGTTTCGTAGGTACTAGTGGTTCTGGATGTATTTCCGGAGTCCACTTTGTTTGATCAGCAATTAGTTTCGCAACTCTCTTCACGTATTTGTCCATCCACAGTTTAATATCATAGTTTTTGTCAGTTATACTTTCTAAATCATCAAATTCAATAATTAGTAATTCAATAAAAATTTGGGCAAATGTGTAATTAATACATACAATTACACACTTGCAAAAG
>NCKV01001338.1:0-10692 GCA_003675905.2 Leptotrombidium deliense
ATACTCACCTCTAAAGGCCATTGTTACAAATAATCAAAAACGAACTTTGTGTTACAATATAAGTACTGTTTTAATTAAGAAATATTTATTATTTGATAGCAGGTTTGGCAATGAAAACACAATCGCTTTGGAAACAAAAACTGAAATGAATAACAATGACTGTGCTGTAAACTCTCTCAAAGATCCTCCCATTTAATGATCACCGCTGTAATAATGATGCAACTTAAAATTTCCCGCATATTTACTTTGCTGAAAAAAAGCAAAAAATTTGTTGAAAAACTACTTTTTGAAAAAACACAAATGTTCATTGAAACTCAAATGCTTTCACTTTGTAAATAACCACGTTCTCCAACAAACCAATGATTGTAGAATAAACCATTACTTTTTTTCAAATGCAATTTTCCGAAACTTTTGAACCCCGAAGTAGAGATGCAAAAGTGAAAAAATATTTCGTTCACATATCACGTTATTAAAATTAGAACTCCATAAACTGCCAATTAAGTCCTCTTGTTTTTCGTCTATTGTTTTTCTATACACTCCTTGACAGGAAAAATAGTTCTAAATGTCCGTTTCGCAGGAGAGAAAATAGACAATATTTTATTTACATGTCACTTTAATACAGTTAAAACTACATGAAGTGAAGTCCTCTTGTTTCTCGTCGATTCTTCTTTCATTCACTTCTTTCATTTATTGTATAATTATTCGTGGTTTCAAGGTCGATTAAGGACACCTCTGAAATCAAGACAATTGCATGTGAAACATTGGTGTCCGTAATTGAGATATTCGACTGTATAATATAGTTCCGACTTTTGAATAATTCAAGTATTTTATTTCTAGCAAAAAATGACAAAATATGATATTAGTATTACATCATTACTGTTTGCAAGTTTCAAGTGTAAATTTCAGAAGCAAAAAATTTTATATTTCATTAAAATCTTCCAGTTCAACAAGTTCAAGGCTGATGTTCCACAGTTTCTTTGCGAGTTCATCATTTCTAGCATCTTTAGAAGGTTTCTCGGTTTTACAGTTGCTAGATAGTAATTAGCATAGAAAATTAATTATCGGAGTTCATAATTATTTTTGTTTCTTACACATAATACAATCCATGTTCTTCTCCAGCTTTTTCATCAACAGCACAGTGAATAGATGTTTGAGCTCCTTGAACAGCATTCTTACCAAGACTTTTCATGAATCCAGTGACAAAACAACCTTTCATTCCTCCCTGGTCTTTAGCACTGTTTTGTAACTCAGTTTGCACTGCTCCAGGATGCAACGAGTAAACATGAACATTGCTTCCATTCAATCTTTCGCTGAGTTCTTTTGCAAACAGTAAATTAGCTAATTTACTATGACAGTAAAAAAGAGACGACGAGTAAGATTTTTCACCATTCAAATTATCGAAATCAATTTTTCCAACTTTTTTAAGAATCAGTTTAGTTTCAATTTTTACAAAAAATATTTCTTACATCTGTGAACGGAAGAAGAGACGATTACAATTCTCGGTTTTTCGGACTCTTTGATACGTTTCAAGAGTAACAAAGTAAACAAGAATGGACCCAAATGGTTTGTTGCGAATTGCAGCTCGAAACCATCGACACTCTTCGCAAATGGAATGTCCATCACTCCTGCATTATTTATTAAAATATCGATGTGTGTCTCATTTTGCAAAATATTCTCAGCTGCTTCGCGAACACTTTTCAGTGACGACAAATCCATCAGATAATAAGCAATATCATCGGATCCTGATTGTTCTTTGATGTCCTTCACTGCGTTCTCTGCTTTCTCTTCATTTCGACAACAAATCACTACTCTCGCACCTTTAATAAATTCAGTGAAATAAGAATTGTCATGTGAGTTATGTCATTACCTCTTTTTGCCAAATCGATAGCTGTTTCTTTGCCAATACCAGCATTGCCTCCAGTAATTATAACAGTTTTGTTGTCCAAACGTGCATCTGATTTACACATTGCGGCCAATTGACGAACATCAGCCAATTCTAAAATGAAACTGATTTAGTTCTTCAAATTCGTACAGGAGGTAAACAAAGTTGTGAACCTTTTACATTTTCTTATTTACCTCTGAAAAAAGCCATTTTAAAATTATTAAGCGAAGCACTTTTGTTATGTTGGAAGAATTTTAAATTTGTCTCTTTACAAATATTTTTGTATTGAAAACTCAGTCGCATTGGAAACAAACTTTATTCAAACGAAAACAATGACAATGTTTTCTTTATTTCTCAAGGATCCTCCCACTTAATGATCTCTTTACTCAATGATGGTGCAATTGTCAGACTCACAATTACAATTTTTTACGGTGCATGAAAAGACGAGGAAAATGTTTACGAATTGCATTAATTACATCACGCAAATGTGCACTTTTCAATGTCGAGCCTCTGTTACTTAAACATGCACATTGTTTCTCGATGACTTCGATTATCATTGAAATCGAAAGCGTAAGAGTTGTTGCGAAATAAACAATGCAAGAAAACAACGGTTAAACATTCATAAGCGATATTTTTCTGAAAATTAATAAACAAACTGTTTTAGCTGATTTCTTGAGTTCTAATTCCATAACTGATAATGAAGGTCTTTGCAATATGATCAACACTTCACATTGTTGATACTTATTCCTGATTAAACACAAAATTATTAATTTTGATGACTCAGTTGTTTGAATTGTATTGAGATTCTTAAATTGTAAGTTTTGCAAAAAAGAAATGCTGAATAAAGATTACGACAACACTTCGTAACAGTTTTTAGATTATAAGTAACATTTTACTTGTAATTGTTTTTTAATCAAAATTAATGAAATGAAAAACAATAAAAGTAACAAAATAAATAAAGTGAAACTTTTTGAACAAACACTGAAAATATAAAACATGTATTACAACGAATTTTGGTAAATTTTATTCGGTTGCAATCTTTGTACGCTGTAGAATCAAATCTCGATTAAAATGCTGACTACAAATGAATTGTGTAGTACTGCACTTGAAAAACAACAGGCGAGGTAATCAGAATGTTTCATTTTCGATTTGGACAACGGTTGTTCGTCATCTCGCAATGCAGTTAATTAAACTCATTGCGTTTCTAATTATTGTTTCGTCGGTGATCGGTAATTTTGATTGTAATCAAAACAGCGAAATTCAATAAACCATGTTTGTTTAAAACAGCGGAAAGCAAATCTTCGTGCGATGATGGAACTTATCCGAACTTAGACGGTAGCATTTGTATGAAGTTTTCTGCAATTTCGGTGCCTTATCGGTTTGTACATAAATTCTGCGACATTTACCACTGTCAGCCGTATGAAGTAAAAAATGACGAGGAACAATCGTACATTCACACTTTGATTGCCGGAATTCAGCAATTAAACGGCAAGTATTGGATCGCAAACCATGTCAACGATACTGGAAATTGTCCATATTTATCAAGTGATAAAGCAGGAGTGCATTATGCAGATTGTAATAGCACGAAGTCAATTGTTTGTGGTAAAAGTGCTGGTATTCACTACATTTATAACGTCGCGCTCTTGAATTCCGACATGAAAGATTTGAAAGAGTCGTTAAATAAACTCTCGATTGATTTTATGAGCATATCAAATATTATAACCGCAAAATTAGATACTTCCATCGAACATCAAACGGTTCTTAGAGAGCAATTAAATGCAATTAGAGCTTCCTGTGCAAATGCACGTACTGAAATTGAGCGAAATGAATTTGCTGAAAACGGTTCGTTTAAGGAAAGAAGGAAAAGCACAGAAAGATGTGCAGGTGAGCAAATCACTTGATACATATTCTTTATTAGATCATTTTGTGCATGTTTCTCTGGTAACAGAACCCCCTGTAATAATAACAAGTCCTGATCACCAAAAACCAATTGAGGTGTTTGAAGGAAGACAATTAAGTTTGAAATGTCAATGTGATGGTAATCCTCATCCAACGGTTAAATGGTACACAAAGTTATCACACATTCCAATGCCAGGAGAAGAGTATCAACTTCACGTGGTTTCAAGAGGAGACGCAGGAGAGTACACATGCGTTGCAGATAATAAAATTGGACCCCCTGTTACGGCAAAATTTATAGTTAATGTCCTCTTCAGACCGATTTGTAAAACAGATTCGTCTATTTTGAATGTAAAGAAAGGTAAAGATTGTGTTCTGATATGCAATGTTGAGGCAGATCCGAAACCAAATATTTGGTGGTTCAAGGATCACACACAGGGAACTCTGGACTCTAATGTTACACATAAAGGAGGTAATATGTATCAATCGATGATGTCATTTCCAATCAAAAATGAAGACGATTACGGTGCTTTCCGATGTATGGCAAACAACACTGCTGGTACCGCAACACAAATGTTTTTGGTTTCTGGCGCTGTTCCGCATATTAAAATAAGTTTAAAAAGAGATGAATACTCTTCCGATCACAAGAAATTCAAAATAGACATACATATAGACTCAGACGCTGAGTGTGACAAGTGCGAACTGCAGTGTGCTCCTGTAAATGGTCATCCATTTATGGAAACAGTGAAATTGCAGCCGAGAGAGAACCACAATAGTAGTAAATTTACCGAAACAATCGATTCCGATAAATTTAATGCAAACCTTATGCCGAATACTGACTATCTGCTAAGAATGAGGTGCCTAAATAAAAATGGCTGGAGTGAGTGGAGTAATACAGAACGAATTGTTCTTTACTACACTTGCGGAGAAGATTTTAGTGTGAACGATGAATGGAAGTATTTGATATCGCACGCAGATTACGGAAAGTCACCTTATAAAACAACGTATGCATGTTCTTCTTTCATTAAAACGACCAACTGCGCAAAGATTCTGGTTAAAGTAATCGAAGTGGATCAGACTTTGAGACAAAGATGTACCTCTGCGAGAACATCGTTTTCAAGCATTCAAATAAAGGAAAAGAATAGTGAACGAAACAATGCGTTTCATTATATTTGCAGTGAAAGTAAAACCGGAATTGTCTCGCAAAACGATCAACTGACTTTGTCAGTGAATCCTATGACACAAAGACAACCAGTTACTTCGATGTACGGCTTCAAAATTGGGTTAAAATGTGATAATGATCAAATAGCGACGAGTTAATAATTGCAATAAAACTCGCAATTGTTATCCATTTTTATAAGAAAAAATGTATGCTATAAACTTATAGATCCAATAAACTTATAAGAAACTTAACTCGACAGCTTTATTATTTCAAGTTTCATTTCCTTATTGACGTTACTTCATTGAAGAGTTATCGCACTTTTGCTTTGCTCAGTTTAATTTCAATGCAACTTCAGATAACGATTCAACAACTTGATTGATATTTTCGATCGCTTTTGAGCAAGTTTTATTTCCAATGGCGATCGTTTAACAGTAGCAACAATTGATAAGCTGTGAGAATCAACAAATGAAACGACTAAAAATATTTGTCGAAATTAAAACGCTTTTATTTGTAAGCAAGTAAGACAAAGAAAAACAAAATGAGTTAAAATATGAACCCGATTAACTACAACTGTCAAATGTACGACAACCCGATGTACTGTCAAACTGATAAACTAATCAATGTCAAACTCGACATCTTCATGAACGTTGCGTTCTGTTGGATTCGGAAAATGTTCCATAACCTTGTCGAGATGAGCTTTAGTGTTCAAGTGTGTTTGGAGATCGATGAGAGTGTAACTCTTTTTGTTACAAACCAAACAGTGCGCGCGAGCAGAAATTTTGCTAAAAAATTATATTAATGCAATTAGTGATAAAAAGTTTACTTACTTTCTTACAACCAATGCAAGCTCCTCCAGATTATTGATGATGCGTTGAACGTATAAATTTGCATCGACATTTTTAACTGAACGCAAAAGAGGAAGAAACGGGTGCTCGACGTCTTCAAAGAACTGATCCGGAGGAATTTCAGTTTTGCTTTCAGGAACAAGTCCCCATCTAAAATCAGCTCTCTTATTGTACTCGACTTCTTGTTTTATTCTCTTTCTGGTGAGAAGGTTTTTTAGAGTTGAACGAATAGCTTCTTGTCGCTTGAAGAATGGCGGACCAAATGATTCTTCCAAACGTTTCAAACTTGATAAAGTGTCGCTTAATTTTAGTCTAATCATGTTGATTAAACCAATATCTGCATTTGAAAGGAGGATATCAAAATTCAATGTAATATCTCCCTCAGGGTCGAAAGATTCTTTGGTTCTAGGATCGAAACCAAGTCCACAAATTGCACCCAAATACCGATTGTTCTCGAAGTCAGGACGGAACTCAACACACGGAGAGAACATAAGTGCCATTAATGTAGCAAAACCTTTAATACAAGGCATTAACGTGGTATTGCGAGCTACCATTCTGTTAGATCCACTTCCTATAGTTACGTTTGCTGCTACCAAAAGTCTATTAGCAGCTTCTTCTAAATTCGGCTCCAAACAAATCGAATTTACAGAATCTCTTTCAACTCCAATTTTCACACTGTAAGTCATTTTGGTTAATCCTTGAAATGACGATTCTATTGGGCTGAAAGGACCGCGAATTCTGATGGACTCCTTTGAAAGAACGTTGTTTTCTGGTTCTGCCACGTCAACTTCAACAGCTTCCAACGTTGCACGTAATGTCTGTGAAGAATGACCTGGTAGTGAAACTCCCATACGATATGCATTATCTTCCTGCGATTGTGCTGTTTCGGAACAGTACTCAGCGAACTGTTCATTAATAAGCTCATGATTGATGTTCCGATTATCAGTCGTAATCATCAGTTCTCCACGAATAACTTTATTGACCACTGAATATATTTTGAACTCCAAATCAACACGATTAGTGATTTGGCTCACAAAGTAATCTGTAGCAGCAGGAACCCAACTGTCATCATATGTTAAGCACTCGGATGGCTTTATTTCGCTGAGTTTAAATTCCATAGCAAGACCGGGTATCTTCAAAATCGAAGGAGTTGATGGATGGTTTAAAGGTAACTCCATAATTCCACTTTTGTCTGCCTTTATTTCCCTGTTACCATAGTCCAGATAAAATAAGGAAATGCCGAAACGATCGTGAATATGATCAACTCTGGCTCTCGAGTACTCGGTTCTTTGTTGTGATACTGGTGCCAATACAATCATTCCTTCAGTTAATCTAGTCACTTCCTTGCCATTGTAAGCTTTGATTGCTTTTCGCATTAAGTCAAGAGTCTCTCTGACATCCTCGGTGTAATATTGGGCCCAAAAATGACCACAAGTTTCGACATGAGTGACGAATACCTTTACTATTCTGACATCTCTTCCCGGTAATTTCGGAGCATCAATTGATGAGGTCGGTGTCGCTGGAACACTGTAACGATGTGTACGCAGTATATTATTCGATTCAACTTTGGCGTTTCGAACCGTAATGTACTGTTCAAGAAGTTCTTTTCTTCTCTCCTTTTTGTAAAGAGTAATTTTCAATGGTAAACCAAGTTGCTTTAATTTCATCGCAACGTAAACAGAAGTTTTCACATCTGTATCTCGCCACGCTGACTTCTTTTGTACAACAGAATTGGTATCAAGATATGACTGGTGTTTCTTTGCTTCTTCCAATGGATTTTTGTCGCTAGAAAATGTAAGCAAAGCGTGTGACTCCTCAAACTCCAAGTTGATTTGATCACTACACTCTTGAAACAGCCGACGAATCTGGTTTGCATACAAAACTCCTTCGTTTTGAGGTAAATTACTAATTTTCACAGTTGTACGCGGATCTTTGTCGTGTAAATCCCTTCTTACGTCATCAGCATTAACATCGAGTCGTGTGAAATAATTAGGATAAAAAGCTCCACAAATACAAATTTTCAAGAAAAACTCTTCTTCAGATTCATCACGAACAACGTTCGGCTTCTCTGGAAGTCTAATACCTTTATCTGACAATCTTTGCAGAATTTCTTTGTATAAAAGTTCGACTTCTCGGATACGTTTATGTTGAATAAATGTTCTGTCACACCACTCTTTTGCTTTCTTCGAATTGGAAGTAAAAACTCCAGTTTCAATATATCTGGAATAGAATTTAAATGCATTGTAATAAGCAAGTGGATCGCTGAACGTTCGATCTGCCCACGCCAATTTCGATTTATAGCTTTGTACTTCACGGTTGTATTGACGAGAAAACATGTTTTGCATTGTAAGGCAAGCGGCCACAATACAACAATCATTTAGGCAATCAAATGCGTGCCCCATAAGTACTAATCTGGTTAATTGCACATCAATTGGTAGAATTGCCATCACATCACCTATTGCAGTAAGAACACCATCTTCGACATCGTAAACGCCATTCATTGTAGTTGTTAATCCACCGACTTTCTTCAATCGAAGCACAGCCCGATTAATATCTGATAGATTCGGTGGATCGAGACAAAGGCCCAAAAGTTCTTTCGGTTGTCCCAAATCTAAACGTTTTACTTTCAAAACAGAGTGCTCCAATGGAATACGAAGAAGTTCTGGTGTAGGATAATCTGGTAAGTGGCGATCGTAGAATTCACTCGTAACAAGACGATAACATCTTCCTTCTCTAACACGACCAGCTCTTCCCTGTCGTTGTGTGCAACTGGCCTTTGATGCCCATTCCAAACGAAGGCATGGATATTGGGTATCAGGATCACAGATTAAATTCTTCGTTAAACAAAAGTCGATCACATATTCAATGTCGGTAACTGTGATTGAGCTTTCAGCAATGTTTGTTGCTAAAATAATTTTCCTGTTGCCTCTCGTAGCAGTTTCGAATACTTTTTGTTGTTCCTCTACAGTAATCGTTGAGTGTAGTGGAAGAACCCACCAATTAAGACTCTTTTCTCTGTCTGATTCCAGTTTTGATTTCAATTCATTGATTTCCTCATAACCAGGTAAAAAGACAAGTACAGCTCCTCTGCCGTATTGATGGGATTGATTTCTCTCAACGTCATCTAAACTTTTGATTAATCGATACGCAACTTCCATCGTTTCGTAAGTAATACCAGGAGATTCGGGGTCCAATGTTACATCCATAACTCCGGCTGGAGTCTTACAAAGTGACACTAATTGATTCAAGTAAAACAAACTTGTGTAATGTTGTTTTTCAGGAATTTGTACAACCACAGGTTTAATTGTCGAGTGAATTAAATTGCCCGGATTTGGAATGGCGAAGTAATCTTGCAATGCAGTTGTATCGAATGTGGCCGACATAATAATGATTCGTATATTTGCGTGATGGGTCCACATGAATTTGCGAACTACCATTAATAACAAGTCTACTTCTTCATTACGTTCGTGAACCTCATCGATAATGATGTGCGTAAAATGATCCACTTTTTTCACAGTTATTAACTTCTGTAAGAGAACACCAGTTGTGCAGTACAAAATGCGCGTATTCTCATTGACTTTCTTATCCATCCCAACTTGATATCCAACCAGTTCGCCCAAATTCCAATCACGTTCGGCACAAACTCTTTTTGCAACACTGATTGCAGCAATACGTCGAGGTTGTGTGATAACGATATTGAAGTCCTGCTCGCGGTCGTAGCAGTCGTCTGCGATATACTGCGGCACTTGAGTTGTCTTTCCACAGCCAGTGGATCCCTCAATAATGGTTACTTGATTCATTTTTACAGAATTCAAGATTTTTTCGCGATGTTCTGCGATCTTCAATCGTTGCGTTGTTCTTCGTTTCGACGGATCAAAGAAAGGTTGCAAAGCAACCTTTACTTCTTCAGTTTGCGGTATATTTAATTCGCAAATAACAGTGCTGACAGCATCCAAATTTGTAGTGCTCGAAGCCAAAGTGTTAACACTATTCGGATCCAAGTCTCTCATACGCAACCTTTGACAAAGAAGTGCTTCTTCTCTCTCCTTGTGCACCACTTCAGCGACGTATTCTTTTTCCTGATTCTGATTAAGCTTTGGTTTAACATCAGGAGGTTCCTGCTTGATTTTCTTCACACCGAAATTATTGCTGGCAAAATCATAGCTTGGAAGCTGAACATCACCACCAATTTGGAAAAACTGATCGAAAACATTGGCTGGTACTCTCGAAAAGTTTAAGACTTCATTGACGTCCGGTAAACCAGTGTTCGGATCTATTGTAAACAATGAATTGCGACCAGGACCAGCATTGGACGAAGATGCGTCGGAATTGTTGTTGTTTCGGATAAAACCGCGTCCGCGGCCTAAACCGCTGAAAGCCATTGCAAAGCAAAAACTCTGTTATTGCAAACGAAACGCTCTTTTCGCGCTTTGGGAACGTCTCTAAAATACAGTCAACTTGTCGACTGCGCGTTCCTCGCAAAAACTTTCGCCTTTTGTGCAAAACTTTTGGCTTTTTATTAAATGCTTAACAGTTAAAGATTTAACCAAAATCAACTCTTTAAAAGCACATGAACCAATGCCGCATTGACATTTGACATGATTCGCCAAAGTAACCAGTAACTGTTTACTTTCACTTTATCTTTAACATTGTTTACAAGCGACTGATTCACAAAAGTTCAATTTAATTGTCTTTGATTTGTTCATCGTTCGAACTCGAATTAATCGAATACATTTTGAATGTCAATTTCACAATCTCAAAACCTTTGACAAATAATAAAAGAATGTTTGCTTGTACTTTCATGTTTCGCTATTTGTGAATAAAAATTTAAATTTTGTTGTTTTAGCCATTAGATTTTTTAAAATTGGCATTAAAGTTTTTCAACTTACGGAATGGCGTGAAACTTA
>NCKV01001339.1:0-10686 GCA_003675905.2 Leptotrombidium deliense
CGGTAAAGTGAAGTGTTTTCATTGTTTGACGTCTATTTTGTTATTCAAAAGAAATGCAATAAAACAAAAACGAAAAGCAAAATCTCGCGATTCTTTGAGCTTAAGAAACGGAACTAAAATCAACCCAAATTTTGTTTCGCTTTTCAAATGAATAACTTTTTCGTAACAAAAGAAACGAAACGAAAAACGCGAACCGTTTCCGCAGCGATCACAACATTACATTAAAAGTTTTCATTTTGCTTAACATTCAATAGTTTAAAGGTAACAACAATTGCAACATGTTCATGTTTCTCTTCTTGTTTTCTATTATGTTTTCATAATTACTATGAAAAAATAACACTTAACAGCAATATTCGAAATGTGATTTTTTCATTTCGTTTCGTTTCATTCTGATTATTGAAGAACAAAATTTGCTTCGCTTTCCTTTAAGAAAAACATTTTTTGCTTTCATTCTTTTCCATTGTTCGTCAAAAGACATAAATTATTGTTATTAAACTATTTATGCTCACGTATTAATTACTTTTGTCACAAGTTTTATTTCTTAAACAATACAATTGAAATTTAAGCGTAATTAAATTTCAGAGACACACATAATTACGTAATACAATCCTAATTCTCTAATTCTAAATTTTTGTTTTTACAAAAAAATTGAATTTACTTCTTACTTCATGACAATAAAGTAAAAATTTCAATTTCTAACCTTTTGTTCATCTTTAAAGAAGTTGAATAAAAATTAAGAATAAAAACGCATTCGAAGCACAAAATTCAGTAAATTATTATTTCGTGTATTTCGTCGTGAATAAAGTAGAAAAATGTTTTATAAATTACAAAATGTAATAGTTTATAAATTTTACAAAATACAACAAAAGAAAAATTATAAAAATGATTTGCTTAGTTCTTTTGTTCTTTGAAATTATTTTTAAGCAAACTTTTCAAAAAGAACTTTGACTCTAATTTGTTGAATCACTTTAATTGTCTTAAAAGTTTTAAGAGCATGTGTATGTGTATGTGTATTATATAATGTGAATTGGACAATATGTGCAAGTAAATAGTATAAGTGTATATGTGTAAGTGAAGCGAATGAAGCATTTCTTTGTTATACAAGCAAAAAGTTGTTCTGGAATCCTTGAATTTCGTGAGTCGCACTTCATTTTTTGTTGTATACAAAACAACAAACAAATTGTGTTCACTTTAATTAACGCACTGCGAATATAAGAATAGAAGTCTACTTTTGCGAACGACAAGCTTTATAGCAATTATAGCTTTCTATTATTATTGTTATGATTAATATTTTTGAAGAATGAATGAAATTCATGCGAACAATGAATAAAGGAGACAGCACGGTGAATGAAACGCACTGTATTCACATTTCATCTTCTCTTCCTTTGCTGTTTATTGTTCACAAAAGTCTGCGAAAAGAAATCATTGTTCGTTTTGTTTCTCAATTTGGTGTGTTGTGTGTGTTGTGTGGTTCGTTTGTGTGGAGACGTTTTTGTTTGACTTTTATTAGCAAAAATTTAATATTTAACGTAAAAAAGCATTTTTCGCTGTAATTTATGTCGTAAAACGTGAAAACGTTCATTCAACGAGCAAAGCAGCAAAAAATGCTATTCTTTGTATTATATTTTCGTTTTGCAAAACAATGAAATAAAAAGTCAGAGAAAAGAGAATAGAAGAGAGTTGCTTTTTGTGCTGTTGTTGTTACTTGTACATTAATGATCGCAGTGATGTATTCTGCATTCTATTGTTAACAGATGAGAGAAGAGAACTGAGAATAATGTGTGTGTGCAAAGCGAATGATGTGATGTGCAACAGCCAAGCCTCTTCACCTTAACTGCTCAATGGGCAGCATTTTCACAATAAACTTCAAAAAATGCTCATCAAGTACTTTTTTCTCTATTTTTCTGCTCTCCAAACAAAGCAACAACAAACGCGCACACAATATAAACTTATTTATTTATTCATAATTCATAACTTATTTTTGTAGTTTAAACTTTTAAAAAATAGTGAATTGTCAGGCTTTGTTTGAAGATTGCGTAAAATGATAGAAGAGATGATTGTGATCGTGTGACGTGATGTGATGCTGCGTTCTTCGAGCAGTTTTGCATTTAAATGAATTTCTCGGTGAAAATGTAATCAAAGAACAAAATTTTCTTCCTTCGTTGTGTGTATGTCCGTTTAACAGAAGAAATTTCTTTTTAACTGTGTCGGCAATTAAATGCAAACAAACAGATTGTAATACGTTTGACGTAGCTACACAGTCTGCAGTGTTTTTAAACAAACAATATTTCTGTGTGTTCTCTGTGAAATTAATTGCTTTGAATTAATCATTCACTTAAACAGAAGTATGTGTAAAGCATCCATTGTTGTGCAGATGGTGTAAAATCTAACTTCACATTTATGTGCAAACAACATTTTTCATGTTGAAAAAGTGAACTACTGCATTTACTGTACTGTTCTACTTGTTGTTCAAACTTTTATCACTCAAATCGGAAATTCATTCTTGGTAAGTTGTGCTTTATACTGTTTTAATATCAAAAATAAAAAGTTTATCAAAAAATTTTAAATGTTTTAAACGCATTCTTTGCTTGCAAACGAAAGAATTCACGAAAACATTTCAACAATAATTATAATTATTATGATTATGTGTTTTAAGGAGAAACATTTTTGTACATTCAACATGCGAACTTTGTACAAAACATTTGTCGACTTTCATACTTGACTCTTTCTTTGAAAACAATTAAAGTTGCGCAAATTTTTGCGTTCAAAACTTTTAAGAATTACAACGTGAAACAATAATAATTAAAATACTTTTGTATGTTGCTGTCTTTATTAATACGTGTAAGTTATAATTGGTGGATTATAATTATAATGAACACTTTTAATACCAACATACTATCTTCTTCGCTTTTCATTCATTTCACAATTAATTAAAAAACAAACAAAACAAAATTTAACAATTTAACCTCATTTTGTAACAAAACGTCATGTTGGTAAATGTATTCACTTTGGAATTTTTGTGTTTACAAAAATTCGGAAACATAAATTAAATTAAGAAAAAAGAAAAGAAATCGCTTTTGTTTGCGAATTCATTTGAATTAAAATAGAAACATGAAAATAAACAGAATTAGAAATAATATAATTCATAATTGCGAAACGTTGTTTACAAGATATAATAAAAGGTGAAATGTGAAAGGAATTGAATATTACGAAGGTAGAATAATAATGTAAAAATGGTATGTTTTTTCATGTTTTTCAAAAATTGAACGAAAACAATGAATTTAAAAAGAGAAGTGAAAGAAGCGAATGATGATTGTTTTGCATGCATTTTGTGCGCTCGAAAATACGAATGCGAATAATTTTTTTCATCTGATAATAATAACGATTTAATTGCTTTTTCAAAATGCATCGCGTTTTTCGTATTCGAATGCATATTACATATATGAAAAAACGAAGAAAAAATGAATTTTTTTATAAAAAGAAATGACGAAAATAATAAGAGTTGCAGTTTACAGTGAAAATAATGTGTCGTGAGTTTTGAATAATAATATTCAAAATAATGATTGTGTGTTCGAGCAAACAATAGACTTGTCTCTTCTTCGTTTTACGTCAAATAAAATACAATTCAAGACTCATTAAGAAAGCAACAGCAAGCACTCTTTATGCTCTCTTTTACCTTGTAAACTCAATATACACTTTTTTCACAATACTGTTTGCATTCTATTTCAGGATTGAAAGCAAGCTGATCGTTTTTGCGAGAAAATTGAGTCTAATTCACTCATTGAATAGAAGAGAAGATGAATGCAGTGATCGATTTAAAAGTGAACAGCAATTATTGTTTCGTCCAAAATGAGCGCACTAATAAAAGAGTGGACATTGAAAACGAATCAGCGTCGAACTGTTGCTGTTTGAGATCTAAAATTGGAAACGAACAAATCGCGGACAGATTTGATTGCTCAGATTGCGTTGCAGCAACAACAGCTAAAATTGGACACCGTTTTCATCAACAACAAACACAAATGAACGCCGAAGATGTATTAAATGATTGCAAAACACTATTATCCATGTTCAACAATTGCACTAATTTCGACTCAATCGAGGAGACTGAACGCAAATTAAGCGAAGTGATCTCAAACTTGGAGATGCTAAGACGCAATTTGTTTCGCTTTTACTGCGAACATAAATATCGCAAATCGCAGGTAAGTGTTGTCGACGTGATTTCTTATTTATTTATTAACATAATGTTGTTGTGCCGCGCAATTTTACATTTACTCGAAAAGAACGAAAGAGCAGAGCAGGAGATGCTATTCTTTTGCAATAAATTTGTTGCTTGTGTCGGTATTGAAAAACGTGCACAAAAGTAGTCGTCTAATAGTGAAGCGTGTAATAAATCGTTTTCTCGGAAATGCAGTCAACAATGATTACTGTTAAAACGTTTTTTATCGCATCCGAGAAATAGAGAAATAACAGTGGCTCACTTTGATCACCATTGTTGTTATTATTTGTTGCTCAACTAATCAATGTTTCAATTATTTCATTATTTCAGAAAAACGGAAAGAGATGCGCAATACTCTTTGTTTTTTTATCAAATGTTTGACAGCGAAAGCGAATCATTACATTCATTTGATTCATTCACTCACTCGCTCGCTCACTCACTCATTCGTTGCATTGATTCAATGATTTTGTTGTTTAAATAACAGAAACGTAATGCAATTTTCATTTTCGCATTGCTATTATGTTTCGAAACCGGAACCGATAAACTTTGTTCGCTCTTTGCTTGCAAAATGCCGACAAATCGACAACACAAGCAACAACAATGAATGCGAAGCCATTGAATTGTAATTAGCCAAGTTGAATAGCTTAGTTTCTTTTTTACAAGAAAGAATTCATTTTTGTTTAAAAATTTCTAAGAAGCGAAAACTTATTTCGGTCTACGTTTTAAATCATTGACCTAAAAATTAGAAACAATTTGTTGCGGCAATAAAAAGGAAGAAATTGGATAACAAAGCACTTTTGAAAGACGACATTGCTCTTGTGTTTTTCTTCTGTTCTCGTAAAACAATGACAAAGATTAGAGCAATAAGTTGGAAATAAAGTTTAGTTGTGTAAGAGCAGTGTTTGATTGTTTTAATCGAATAGTCGCCTTCTTCTAAGAAATTTTATACTTGTTTATCGAAATATTACTTTTATATTAAATATTAGATATGACAAATAACAATAATCGCTTCACTTTGTGCTCGTTTATCTTAAACAATGTTTGATTCGTTTGCGAAGCATTTATGATTTGCTAGTTTTTGCTGCTTTCGAATACCGCAAAAACTGGTGAATAATGCCGACAAACGGACACATATCGTCTAACTTCGATACGATTCCAATTTATCCTTTACTTATTAATTTATCTTATTTATTCTCGTATTTATACTTTGTATTGTTTTCAAGTCTCTTGTTTGTCAGTTTTTCATTTTCGAAGCATTTGTTTTGCGAGAAATTTAATTTTCAAAAAGCGATTTGTTTGAAAGAGGAAACAGAAAAAGTTTCACTTGAACTGAACAAAATGTGTGCATTCTATGAGGCAATTAGAAGATGAATAGATAACGAAACAATTATTATCATTATTATATATTATATATCTCGGTGAACACACGAAAAATAATTTAAATTCCAAGAATATAAAGAAAGGTGCTCACTGTTCACTGTCTGCTATGTAAATGTGTAATTCGCTAATTTCGCCATTCTGTGTATCTATCTCTCTTTTTCTCTTCTTCAGCATTTATTGTGTTTGCCAGCAATTTTCTCACACCTATTCAATTCAAGCGAACTTGTGACTCTTTTTAAAAAGAAATGGCAATAAATTGAAGAATAAAACTTGTTGTAATGAATTATTATTATGATTACGAGCGCACACAAAATGCGAAACACCGCATTTTTAAATTATTAATTCGGCAGTCGCTGTTATTTATTTGCGAAGAATAAGCGGTTGCTTCACTCGCCTCAGACGACCAACAACCGGCAACCGGTAAATTGTGTGATGTGCGTATGTGTGAGTGCGTATTATAACTTATAAAGGTATAAAACTTATAACGAAACAACTCGATTCGTTCTCAACACGAAACTCGATAATTACACGTTTAAGTGGTGTGTATAATGTTCTTCACCACATTCTGCAAGTTACACACTCAAACAGTTCTCTTTTCTTCTTTGCTTTTCTTCATTATTGTTAAAGGATGCAATAAAAACATGAGCATAAATACTATTTGTTCACTGCGTTATTAGATGTGTTATAGCTTCAATATTGCATTGTTACGTAACTTATATAACTTCAAAATGAGTCTATGTATGATGTATGCTTGACGCATCATGTGATGTGCTCTGAGTACTATTAACCTTTTCCTATCGTTCTGTTTAACTGAAACCTAGCGAGTCAATTAATTTCAATTTATATTTAATTTTAATTTTTAATTATAATCAAACGCAATTATTAGCAGTGATTATCATTGTTATTTGTATTAACTTTGAACCGTAATTACACATCAGAAATGCGTGTGTATTCATAACTTAAAATTAATTAGTTTTTATATAATCAACGAGTACAGTTTAATTTAACATTAATTTTTGGATGCTTTTGCAAAAATGAAAACAAAGTGCACTTTTGTCAAAGTGCATAAAATAATGAGTTTTTATCATCGTAATTACAACGTGAGAGATTCGTTCACGAAAATTAATTTCAAACTTTTGCCAATTTAATTTATTACGAAATCGACATTTAATGATAATTAATAAATGTGCTCTCGGCTGCGCTCACTCAATTAACGTTCAATTCGAATGAAAATGGCATTTAATTTATAGCCACTTTTTGTAAGAAATAAGTACAATTACGGCATTGATTTACGACTTGTCACAAAGCAAACAGCATTTCGCGAAGTGTGAAAGGAACACATATTTCATATATTTAACATTATCTAATTTAAGTTTGTTAAACCTTTTTTCTACACAAAACTTAAATCAATGTTTAAATAAAATGCAAAAGTTGCTATTCTCGGCCTTTTATCAATACTGACTTTCGTTGCTTCCTTTACTCGATAAAGTAAAAAAAGTAAAGTTCATTTCAAGAGTGAGAAAAGTTTGTGTTAAAAGAAATGTTTACACAAAGTTTACGGAAAAGTTTACTTTTGTAATACATTTGCTTGAACACAGATGTCGCAATGTGCTACGTTTACTTACTGCAACTTTTTTCGCAAATCAATTCAAATCAAATCAAAAAGTTGAAAGAAGCAAAAAAGTCAAAAGTAAATCACTTCAATATTCTTTTAATTTAGTTTTTGTTTGTTTAAAGAAATCGTAAATCAATCCTTTTCAACGTAAAAAGTGATCTGAAAACAGTTTTCAGGGCGTAATGTTTAATTTAACGCGAACACAAAAAAATTAGATTGAATTTCGGATTTAAAATGGAAAACTAGATTTCTCGATTCAAAAATTAATAAGTCAACAGTCGAATAGAAGCGAATGTATTGCCAATGCTTTGCTTACTTTTATACTGTATGTGTACTGAAAAGGTTTAATAAACAAATCACAAAATTGTGTGTCTAATGTATGTGTGTTCGTGTCGTTTTCTAAGCAATCGTAACTTGTATTGAAACGAAATGAAAATAAGAATAATAATGAAAGAAGAGAAATGAAAACGAAGCATAAAAGATCGAAGCATGCACAGAATTGCGTTGTCAGAATTGTTTGAATAAACAGTATATTAGTTATTCAACGTTAAAAAGCAAATTGAATGGAATCGAACAGCGAAGGAATTAAGGAAACGAACGTTATACACACAAATACTCAGCATACACAGTAAGTGACAGCAGATACAAATACATCACATCACACACACACGTACAAGCAGTAGTGACAATATTGTGCAACGAAAATTGTGTGTGAATTGTTTGAAAAGAAAGAGAGACGAAAAATAATCACATTTGGACACAGCGATAGAATGAATGGCACAAGTTTTGTGTCCGCGGATTAACTTTATATACGTGTACGAATAGCTAGTGTAAAAAAGTGTATCACACACCTCATGTATTCAGGCAAACTTTGTTGTCACTCTTCTTTGTTCACAGTGTACGGGTATTACTGCGACGAATAATGCAATCTTTCTCGCTTTGTATACACTCCATTATTAGTGACCATTCTTGTATTAGCAGATACATTTGCAGTGCACTCACAGTGTACACTTGTCTTTATGTTATTTGCAGCGTCTTTGAATCAAAGTGCGAATAAAGGAAATGCGCGGCGAAGAATCGACGAACGAATTGTGTGATCCGTGAAAACAGAGGACACAAAAGGTAGCAGTCCAGCGAAGTAGCGAGACTAGAATGAAGAAGAATGTTCGCTGTGTTGCTGGCTGGCATTCGTCGCATTGCATTTTGCAAGTTTACAGATCTCTTTCTTTTGGCGAGCAGTGAAACGCAATTGAATTGCATTTTCGTTTCGAACGCATCAACAGTGTATTGACCAGAATAGAGAAATAAAGCCTCGTGTTTCGATTTTGATTCGATTCAATGGACACAGCGACGCTTTTTATTCTTTTCTTCCAATCTTTCTTTTTTTATTTTCTCGACAATTGTTCGCTCAATACTTGCGATACACGTCTGGTAAATGCATCTGAAAGCTGATTGCGAATGCATTTCTCGATCATCGCAGTGCACACAAAAGTGTTGCCGAATAGAACAGAACCGATTCCAGGAGAACAGAACATCCAACGATTCACTTCGATATCACAACTTTTCTATTAATATTTTATTGACAACTTTTTATTCTTTCTTCTCAACACACACAATCTTTCTCAATTCTGCTTTCGATGCGTAGTATCAAATCGACTTTTCAACTTATTTCTTCTCAAAAATCTTCGCAATTCAATTCAATCGCCATTTCACGCTTTCTATTGTGAACGCGTAATAATGTAATAGTTTCAATAATTTTTCTTGTCAATTTGTTTTTTGTCGTCAAAAATGGTTTCGGGAAAATAAACGTTGTAAGAAACATTAAAAGGCGATCAACAATAATTGCGTTCGAAATTCGAATTGAATGCGAAGAAGAAAAATAAGAGAAGAGAACAGAATGAGTGGAAATTGAATTGAATCGCGCAGTCAGTTTATTAATAATTAACAATTTTAACGCGAAAATCGAATCAAATCAAATCAGTTCAACAATATTTACAACGGAGAGTTGCATAGATTGAGAATTATATAATAGCTTCGAACAATTGTTTCTTATTCGTTTATATCTCGAAACGGAGAAAACAAATTGACTTTTTTCACGAAAGCGAAATGTGATTATATTGCAACTGTGTTTTTGAATAACATTTGTTTATTGTTATTTGTGTGTAATGTAATTGTTTTTGTGACTCTAATTTACGTTGCAATTGTGTTATTATTGCTGTTGTTGTTATGTAATAGCATTACATGCTTATGCTCGATGGTTCGTTCTTCTCTTTCGTTTATATTTTATTAATGCGCTTCAATTACAGTAATGTTTACAAATTTACAGAACTTTTTTTCTTAATTGCAACAATATTTCAGAACAAAGGGTTCAGCAAAACGCAACCGAATTGTTAAATAATACAGATGATCATCATAATAGAATACCTGAAATAATAATCGTGTGTGAGTGTGTGTGTGTTTGTGTACAATGATGATAATACGTGTACATTTTTACGTTGTAAGCGAGCACTGATTGCGGTCATCATTTCGAGCACAACTGCTATCCGTAATAGCGTAATTATTGTACACAAATTAACCTACTAAAATTGAGTGACTTTAATCACGTTACGGACATATATATTCACATGTGTGTTCGCAGTACGTTACATTATTATTTACCGCAACTGTAGCTGCAACAGAAAACAAAAAGTAAACAATGTTTTTTTAAACAACAAGTGTCTGACGTTTACCGCTGCACATTCATGGCCTTAGGTCACTCGTCTCTTCTCAATCTTCTCTCGCAGACAATCGCAACGAATTTTTGTTTTGTTTTCAAAAATAGAATTCGAAATTCATTTTTCTAGTTAAAAGCGTTCTTAAAACGTTTCGACGTCGATAAAGCGAGCGAAGCAAATTTATATCATGCATATAATTTAAATGGAAACCTTAACTTCTAAACTGCATTTGCATAATTTGTTGCATTTGAGTAATGATTATTGCTTTCTTTTCGGTGTTTATTGCTTTCATCTTCGTTCTTAACATTTTTTTGATGCTAAAATTCTCACAACTTTTGCTTTTTAAGGGACAAAAGCTGCGAATAAAAAGCAGTTCGAATCTGGCCTGACTGCCTAGTGCACAACAGATGCAGCAGCAGCAGCAGTTTTATTCACTGATATCGCCAATTAGACACAAGTAAATAGCGAAATGTGAACCTTAAGACTCAGTTAGTTACTCGTTGTGTGCGTTCGTTGTATGCGCTTAAATGTTTGACTTGCTCGTCTGATTCTCAGCGAGCACAGTTCACTTCACTTCTTCAGTTTAGTTCACTTTTGCTGCACTGTTCCACTAATTATGTTTGAGCACTTAATTCCACAGTTTATGAGTCCGTAAACTAAAGATGCTCGCTATGAAAGCCGAAAAGAAGAGAGAGAAAACAGGCATTATTATCAATCACAACAAATGGCCGAACATTTGTGTGTGCGTATGCTTTATGTGT
>NCKV01001340.1:0-10682 GCA_003675905.2 Leptotrombidium deliense
TTTCGTTTCCATGTTTTCAAGTTTTTGTAAAAAAGAAATATGTACTTCTCACACTTATTGACAATACAGTTACCTGAAGTAATAAAAATAAATTTATTTTATTATTTCCCCTTTCGAACAATGGTAAAACGAAAATATTGTTTTGCATATTTTCTCATAATTACGAAAACGCATTGTGAATACATTAGACATTACTTGCGAAAACAACATTTTTTGAATGCCTCATTGACACTGAATACACTTTTTATTTTCTTGGGTATTTAGAAATCTTGAAGTATACTTGAACCTCTTCTTTAGGACCATATTGATGTCTCGTTGTTTAAACAAGGAAATGAAGTCTTTGATTGAAGAAACTTAATACTTTTTGAATAGATAAAGGTTTGGTTTCACTTTTCGCTTTTTTTAATATTACTTCAGAATAAACATGAAATATTTTATGAAAAATTAGAAATTATAATTTCATATAATTTCGTAAATTTGAATGAAATAAAAGGTAAACAAACGATTGTTTTCGATTTCAATGAGAAAAGGTGAGGCGCAAGAAATCATATTTTTAAAAAAGTAAATTTACTTTCGCATTCATTTTTCATTTTTAAAGAATATAATAAAAATGGGAACTATTGAAAAGTAAAAATGCATTCAAAGTAAATGAAGGGAAGTTTGAAGTCATCATGAAAGGCAAACATTACACTTCACATCTGCTCACATTTCATTCAAATGTGAACGAAAGAATTTTTTAAAATGTAACTTGCTTAAAAGTGAAATAATTTCTTTAAAGTTTATCTATTTTAAATCGCCTTTTTTATTATTGTTTCTAAAGAAAATAAAGAATGCAAAAAATTTCATAAAATATTATTTCATCTTGTGCATTGTTTAATGAAATCGCTTTTATAAGTTTTTAAAAAATTATTATGAAAACAAAGATTTTTGTCTTACGCAATGTAATGTTTATTAAATTTTCAAAAAATAAAAGGAAATCATAAATTCATAAAAAGAAGACATTATTGCAACGCAATTAACTTTGAATTATCGAGAAATAAGGAAATAATTTTAAGAGAAGCAAAATTTTCATTTTTACAACGCAAACAATTTTATTGTTAGTCGTGCTGTACTTGTTGAATATAAGTGCACTGAAAACTTTGAGCAATTTCTTTGCTCAGCGATTGTAATCTTTGCGCAAAAATTATTGAAATAAAAAAGAGTTCACTTTTTAAAAGTACTGCAAAAAAGTATTATAAACAAACAATTTTTGTAAATATAGCCCTCAATAATACACTATACACTGTACTGTACCTTGATGTGCAGAAACAGTTTTCTGGTCGTTTTGTTAAGTGTGTGGCAGTCGAGAAGTCACTGACCACAAGTAACAACAACTCGGCTACACACAATCACAGTAGTCATTCATTCATTCGCATTCGCTGGTTTCCTTTCACTTTTTCATTTTGCCTTTAAACACTTTTTCAAATGTTTTCTTAATTATTTGCGTTCACAATTATTCGCTTCCGCATTGATTTGCGGTTTGCGCAAAAAATAAGTTTAATTTCAAGAAAAACAGCTAATTAAGTTATAATGAAGAATTTGGACAACGAGATGTGAATTCGAGAAAGAAGAAAAAGGTGATTTTAAAGAAAAAAGTAGACAATTTTTTTATATTTTTAGCAATAATTCAATGGATAGCATTAAAAAGTGAGGAAAAGAAATTTTCCCGACAATCGAAGCTAGACTAATTCGGAAGTCTTGAAAATCGTGTTTTTCTCAAGATTTACTGCCATTCTGGCATTCGCGTTTCAATTCAATTCAATTCGTATTACATAAAACTTTCTTCTTTCTTCTTTTCACTGTGGATGCTGTTTTAAACGGAAAAAACTGTTGGAAAACATAAAAAATGAAAAGAAATGAAAGGTGAAAATACTCACAAATTTGAAAAACAGTGAAAGTCAATGTGCGAAAAAATTTTCTTCCCTTCGTTTTGAAATATCGCTTTGAATTTATTTAATTCCAAATTTTACACTAAAATTAGTTTTTGCTTCACTTTCAAATCAACTTGCATTCAATTAGTAATTTATTTTTTCACTTTTTCTGCTTTTATTTCAATTTCAATTTTTGTTTAAATAAAGATATATAAAATTACATCTATTTTGCATTTGAATGGGAAATTTGGCGGATAATTACACAACTTTAACCAATTCATAGGTGTGTTCTCAGTAACGCGAATGTATATGTATTTCTTAAATGTACACTGCACTCGATTTCGTAATACTTCATATTTCGTAATTTTCACTTTATTATTGAAATTTACTATCACAAAACACTTCAGTATGAACACTTTTTATAGTGATTTCAAAATATTTGAATACTACACAAAAAAGCTTTGCAAAACGTTCAAAAAACACCCAAATTTTGATTGAATAGAAAGTTAAATTGAAAAACGGAGCAAAAAATTGAAATCTAAGAAGTTTGTTAATAAAAATATATTGTATAATGTTTCATTTTCATCATGCATTTCAATTTACTCTTCTCGAGCACAAAAATGAAATAAAATATAAATACATTTGAACATAATTAACCCAAATGTATGCAGCAATTGAATGCAAATTGAACACACGATACAGTTTATATTCAAAATTTGATGAAATCAAATTTGCATCGAATTTGAAATTCGATTCTCAAGCGTTATTAATGTACATAAATTTTTATTATTCATATTAACTTTCATTGAAAAGTAAATGAAAACCTAAAAGCGATGAAGTTGGAAGTGAAAAAAAGTGAAACTTTTCTTCGCTTCATTTCCTTACATTTCTTTTTGTGTAAAAATAATTTTCGCTTATTTTTATAGTCGAAAAATAAGAAGAATTGGAAAAAGAAACGGTAATTTAAAAATTGATTCGCATTTGCAGTAAAACTGATCTGAAAAATTTAATTTCAGGATTGAATTTCGCATCTCAGAGATTGCTTTCTCACTTTTTTCTGTTCAAAGCAAAATTAACGGTTAAACAACCTGTCGATTGAATAGGATCATACACTAAACAATGGCTCATTGACACTGTAATGTCTACACACACACATACAATGTAATTCACACATCTCTCACACACATCTAAACTGTGTTTGCTTATATATTTTTTTGTTCTTCGCTTCCGTATTCATTCACTGTTGCAATACATTGCCGAAAAAAGCGAAGTGTAATAAAAAAATCGTGCGCTGTTTGAAAAAATATGCTTCGCACCACACACACACACACAACAACAAGTGCAACATAACATACTACATACTACATATGCGAACACAATTTTCTTCGCACGCATATTCGAAGTAACCAAATATATAACATCTTTTTGTTATTCTCTGCCTTTCATTGCCTGCAAACGAAATGTTCAAAAATCCTAACGTTTCATTCCGCAACTCACGTTCTCACTCTTATTTCATGTCATTTTTATCATTCTTCTCATTCATTCAAATTCATTATTTGTGAAAAGGTATTCATTCAACACCAGATTTGGCAACAATTCGCCACTTTCCGTTTTCGTACAATACTTTACTTAAAATAAGCACATTTGTTTACATAAATACTTCTTTCGATTCAATTGTTTACACACGTTCACTGTTGTGTCCACCGTTTTGCATCATAATTAGTTGACTTTTAAATTTAACGTTTTATTCGTTTCTCTTTCAGTGCACTTTAAAAATAGTGAACAAATGAAAAAGTGGACGTCGTCTTAACGCCTCTTCAGTCGAGTTGTTTCGTGTCTTTTTTCAGTGAATTTAAAATTTAAATTTCACTTCTATTTTCGACTTCACAAATTTCGCAAAACTTTTGCTTTTTTGCACCTTTACTTCTCTCACTCCTCTTGAAATTAAAATAAAAACCAAAATTTGTGTATAATTTTTTCGGCAATTTAAACCGGCAATGAGAGCGAATCATCAACAAACTCATAATAATCTCGATTTAAATGCAACTCTTAATATTTATGCATTTAATTATCGCTTTTAATATTTTCTCTTCATTTCGAAACCGTAATTAAAATGTCGTTTAAGTGTTGCACAGGCAAAGGTAAAGGTTAATTACGAGCGTAATAACTATCATAATTTGACGAACAACTTAGGCTGGCGATTATAAATCTTGCAACACACAGTTTGAGACTTTCTCGTGTTTAATTCACCATTTAGCAGTGATTTACTTTTAAAAAATTCCTAATGATCTTAAACACACACAAAATTATCAAAATGAAGTTTTTAGTTATACGAAGTGAAGTAAGAAAGTTTTTTCTTAACTTTTTTTCGCTTCATTCCTAAACAGCTTAAAGAACAACAAAAACGGTTTCTTATTAATTTTAATAACTTATTATGCAACATTATACGAATATTCGTTTTGCTTATTTCTTATCACATCGAAATGAAAGATATTCATAAAAGAAAGTAATTTAAGAAAAGTTTTGTAAACGTAAGAAAAGTATCATTAATTCAACCTCTAATTTACGACAAATTGTCGAGTCGCGAATTGCGAAACGAAAAAAAATTAATTCGTTTTTTATTGCTTCGAAGAAAGTACGATTAAATAAATGAAAGGAAAATGTGCAATCAAATGAAATATAGTTTAAGAAACACAGCTAACAACATTTAATAGTGTATAAGTCCAATTCATGTGCATGCCTGTGGATGCAGCAGTACGTTGTACTTTTTACTTAGATTAGATTCGTATCTTTAGTTCGTTTTCGGTTTTCACACGCGTTTCACTCGTTTCGGAAAACTTTTTGCAATAATCTTAAATATATTTACAGAAACTTTTTACATTCAAGTTCATAAACACGAAAAGACACAAAACGCGATTTCCTTTTCGACTGCAAATCTTGCAAAACATTTTCCCAGCGATTTTGAATTCAATGAAAACATACATAGAATACAACAACAACGAGTACACATTCGAAAACAAGTGTTTCTCAGCACTTCACTTGTTCAGGTAAAACATGTTATATAAAAAACGGTGCTTATTTGTCGCCGTTCTCAGCTACCTGCAATACAAGTACACTTTCATGTACATGTATCTTCAATATCTCTGCCAATTTTCGTCGCTCTTTTTTTGATATACTTAAAAAATTGAAAGTACGAAAATACAGTCTGCTATGCAATGCAATGACATGATGAAATGTAAAGTGCAATTAAAGTTTGCTTTCTTCTTCCGAATCGTTTAAAGTTAATTAAGAATTCGATAAGAAATTCGTTTCTAGTTGCGTTTTAAGGAGTCATCAATTTTTTTAAATATTTAAAAATTTAAATGTAATTCAAAAACAGAAAGATTCACTTCGTTTCATTGCATAAAGCTTATGATTATTTCTGCTTTGCAGTTTCTTTTATTAGTACATCTTCAATTTAATTGTCTTCATTGTAATTACAAAAATTGTGATCGATCAGTTGGAATGGGTTGTATTACATCATTTTTATGTTTAAAAATTACAAAAATATAATTCACGATACATTTTGCAAGGGTAATTAAAACAAGTCATCATTTTATATGGCACATTATATTATGAATACCTTTTTTTATACTTACTTCAATCACGATAAAAAATTCGTAAAAATTGTAATTAATCAATGTTGACTGTGTGTACCGAATGTGTGTTAATAACGTCCTTTTTGCATACATTTTAATTTAAATTAATTATTAATTTATCGAAATATTTTGAAAACGTAAACAAAAAAAGTGTTATTAATGTGAGATCAGTTTCAATGTCATGGAATAAAGGTTAATACATGAACATGGTAACATGTTTTAATTTACATTTTTTCACATTACTACATTTGATGTCTGTACAAATTTTAAAAAAGGTTGACAAACTTTTCAGTGCTTTTTAAAACTGTTTTTATAACCTCAATTAAAACGCTTTAAGTCTCGAAGACAAAATCAGCGTTAATTAGGAGCATTCATTATTATGCTAGCTTGTCTGTTTTTAAAGATGTGTTTTAAATTTAAGTTTCGAGATATAAAGGAGGAGAAAAGAAATGTTTCATGAAAAATCAGTGTGTATGCGGAATTTAGAATCAGTTTTTTTTTGTAATTTTGAATCAAAATCACGATTTCGCCAAAAATATAGAAGTAACAATTATTCAATCAAATATCAAATTGTGATCAAGTCTTAATTGAAGCTAACGCTTGAATCGTAGACTGCAGTGATTCTCTTCAAATAAATTTCAATCGATTCTCAACGGTCGCCTGTTTTATGTTTGAATGGTTAAAATGGTTACAGAAATATTATTATTTTGATAGAATTGGGTTGAAGTAACACTGATGCGTTGACATGGCGAACATTGCGAGTTTAAATATTAATTATTATTTTTATAAATATTGGCCTTTATTTGGAGTCATTGAAACGGTGTGAACACGAATTGGCTTAAAAAACGATCGAACTATTCAAACGTACCACTTCACAATTTTCAAAATTCAAAATTTGAAATTTCGATATTTTTGAGCTCTGCAAACAATTGAATCAATTGAATGCACTTTACATAAGCATTGTATTCAATCATTTTGAAATTAGGTTAAATGTCAATTATTGAGAATAATAATAATGGAAATCAATTTTTGCGTTCGTAAACTGAACAACACGAACATAAATCTCTAGTGTTTTTTAATTACAACGAGGAAATCGCGTTTCATTGTTTTGTCGAAATTAATTTCGTCTAAAAACGAAAACGCAATAAAAAATCGTTTTATTTAAAAATGAGAAAAATATATGAATTTCTTGTATAAATTATTACTGTTATCAATACCTTTGTTTGTAAATATAGCTTATTCATTTTCAAGGACTTTAATTAATGATACATCGATAGATGTTGCGAACAAAGTACAGGTGCAAAATAGTTGCGTTTAAATGAAAAACATTTATGTTCATGTACATAAGGAATACATGTTTTTCTCGTACTTTTCTTGTTTATTACGACGGGATTAAAAACACGTTAAGGAAGGTAATGAAAGTACAGACAGATACATGTACATATCAAGTATAATATATATATTTTGAAAGCCGATTTCAGGTCCGCTCTCTCACACACGGCGAACAGCGAAACGCATTTTTCGCTTTTTATACACCACTACTCGAACTGTTCGCACGCATTGTTATGTAAATTCGACGTTATTTGCGTGATATTCGTTGAAATTGAAATAACAAAGTGTATAGTGTATAAGTACACTACACAGTGCACACACACATACATACATTGAGCAGTTTACCTTTGCTCACAAAGGGAACGAAAACGTTAGTTTATAAAAAGTGTACACACTTTATTAGCATCACCATTTGTTGTTGTTGTTCGAGTCGAAAGTTTACGCTTTACTTCCGCTTTGTTTGGCACCGCAAACAAAATTAAAAGTAAAGGTAGTCTTCGACTGGATAACGTTAATTATACACTACACACGTTGTGCTTATGTGCTGTGCTATGTTGTGCTGTGTTGTTTAGTGAAAAAATTTTGAACGCACACAATTTTTAGTAGCGGTTCATTGCTTTATTACAGGTAGTAACGAATGTACACCGAACATAATATTTCATAAAACGTTAGTTGTTATTACAAGAATAAATAATGTTGATTGAATATTCGTTCGCATTCTTCCACAACCCTTTGTGTTCTCTTCCTTAAATATTTTTCATAAATTATTTCTTCAAAAAGTTTCTCTTTTAAAGTTCACTAAAACAATAAGCACTTAAAATGTGATCAATAAACGTTCACGTTTCACTTAAAAGACGAACTGATTTGCGAAAAGTTAAACAACAAACTAAAGTGGCAAAAAATGCGCAACCAAACTTTCAGCATACTAGTATTTACATTACAGCTGCCACTGCTCTGGTAATAGATGAGTGTCTTATAAAAAATATAACCGTTTTGGAAACCGTTTTTCACAGATGCAATCTGAATCGCTTTCAATTGAAAAATTTTCGTCTTTTTTGCTTATAAAAAATTGGATAATTTTAAACAACCGTTAATTTCGATGCGAAAGGTGAACGCGAAATGTGTGATTACTATGCACAATGCATTCTAAGGTGAGCCATATTTTGCGAAAGCCAAATGCTTTGCTTGTTGCATTGCTTAAGTAAACACGAAGACTGATGTAAACTTGATTTCGAAATTAATGTGATAAATTAGCGAAGAAGAACTGCAAATGCAGCAAAATTTGCAACTGATAACAAACAGTGAATCAATGTGCAGCAGTCAGACTTTGCTTACTCAATTCGAGTAGTGTGTGTTTTAATTGCGAAAACACAGCAAATGCATGCATCGTTAATAAAGAGGTGTGTTTGCATAAAGTAATCAACGAATTAAGAGTGCAAAGGCAAATGAAGAAAACGGAATTCATTTGAATATTTGGACAGATTGCGGACGGAGACAACGACTAAGTTGAATTGAGTTGAGTTGAGTCGTATCGGCAGTCGGTTGTTGTCGTCTCAACACGCAATTTAATTCGTCGAAAACTTTTGTTGTGAAAAGAAAAGATGAGGTCAAACAGACTGCGAAAGCTTCAGTTGTTCGTTCGGAAACACAACACTCTGCGTATCGGTAATACAAGTACAGTGTAATGTAGTGGTGTGTGTGTGTATGTGCTGCTCTTACTCTTCAACTTCTCTCTGCATTCATTCGCAGTTCGCTGTTTGCGAGACTCGTTGCGTGAAACGTCGACTTAAAACGCAACCGCAATACTCGCTATACTACTGTTATGAACTTGTGTAGCAGTGTGTGAGAGGCAAGTCAGTGCATCGCTTTCTATCTATTCGAAAGCAAGCATTTCACTCGCAAACTTTATCGTGCATACATCGTGTTTCAAACGTGAACACAACAGCGGCTGCTGTTGCATTTTAGTACTTTTGCTTGAATGCAATGTGTACGCAATATAATTGAAAGTTGTTGTCGTCGATTTTTTTATTATTATCACTCGAGTCTGCATACGTTGTGTAATGTGTTTTATTTTATCGCATTATTATTATTGAGAAACAAAAAGTGAACGAACAGTGAGTGAGTGAACAACAATCGCGAACTCATAGAACCAAAACTTTGCCGGTTGCCATGGATTAGAACGCATCGGTGCGAAGCGAGAGGATACGACGAATACTACATACGATTTTTTATTTCGACTCTTTTATAAATGCAAAAGTATACGCGAAACGAAGTTGAAGTCTAGATTTTTTGCCTTTGTTCGAATACACGATAACGACTATACGGGTTTCATTTGTCGAAAAGTGTTTCGCTGTCTACGGACGTATACTCCGCGAGTTTAGCCTTCAACGGAACACACACAACTTTTCTTTACTTTCAAAGCTTTTGTGTGGCACAAAAAAGAAAAGAAAAGCGACGACTGTACGCGAAACCTGCACAGGCAAACTTATTTCGCATATGTTCGTCTCGCGTGAATAGAAACGCGGCTAAAGTACTTTCGGTTATTTGTTGTTGGTTAATAACAGCCGTCGCTGCAACGACGACGACGACGACGACGTCCTCCTCTTCGTCCCGTCTTTAGTGAACCTTCTGTTGGTCGTGTGAACTGTGAATATTTCTTGGAAACACGGATTCGATTCGCGTTGCATTCTTCATTGCAATTGCAATTGCGTGTTCGCGAATCAAAAGTTTATTAGTCTTCTCTTTGTTATCGATAAACATGCGACGAACTCTTTTCGAATGCCTCTATTCTCGTATAGAATATTAATTATGAAAATTGAATGAAATCAGTGAATGAATGAATGACACGAAAATGAGTGCGATGTGCTTCAAGCGCAAATCAATGATCGCTTACTTTTTCGACGTTCGTTCAATAATAATATTCATTTTTTACGTCTTCTCATCATTCTCATCGGTGATTGCAAATGACTTCTGTTTCTTGACAAACGGAGGCTCTTCGGAGACATTCACTGTAAATGAAGCAGTGCCAATCGATCGAGTTATCGGCACGTTACAGGTACGTTAACTTTTTTTGCGATCGCCTTTTCGGCATAAATTTATTTAAATTCATTTTGATTACTATTATTACCACTTTTAGTAAATTGTGTCTCTTTTCAAAAAATCGTTTAATTGTATTAAAAGGTGGCATTGAATGCGAAACGTGTTTGAATGGCGAATAATATTATTATATTACTTTGTTAAATACATATTTTGGCTGAGAAATATTTTTCTCAATTTTTGCTCGAAAATGTAATAAAGCGTTTAATGAAGCAATGAAAGAAGTCAAAGTCAATTACGTTTCGTTCGGAAACCATTTTTTATTTGAAAAGCTTTATTATTCTTCTTTAAAAAGAGGTGTGCTTGCACATTTCATTCGTTTCATTCGTTTTCAAAACTGTTGTTGCTGTTGTTAATATAACTTATATAAGTTAAGGTTAAAAATTGTTCTCGAAAAATGTTGCTTTTTTATTATTATTTGCCTCACATCGCAATCTTCTCAGCGGACACTCGTTTCGTTCACTTTTTGTCGGTCCATTTTCGGCGAAGATTAATAAAAACGTAAAAAATTATCATTTATTTGCTACAAGTGCAAATCATTCATTATTTTCACACACATTAAAAATGTTTGTTACACAAGAAAATGCATTAATATTTTCATAATACGAAAATGTGTGCATTTTGCATTTGCACTTCGCACTCCTTTTCTGTAAGCAAAATAAGAGACAAATTTTTACGCAACTTTTAACATTATATTTAAGCTTTT
>NCKV01001341.1:0-10686 GCA_003675905.2 Leptotrombidium deliense
TGCCTGTTAGCTTTTTGCAGCGACGAAGATCGGACTCCAGTCTTTCAGGTTCGGTCTTCAAAAACCTTGCATCGAAATGGTAAAAGTTAGTGTCGTTTTCAATTTGAAATATTGCTGTTTTTTACTTTTCTTCACGAACGATGCACTCCATTTCTTGAGTCATAATTGTTTTCAAAGTATCTTGTAAATGTGGATATCTGTTTTTCAAATCAGCAACAGTTTTCGACGCGCGACTCAAAATCAGTGCCATTGATTCGACATCACCCATATTCACACGACACCGACGATTTATGACATTGCTGCGCAGTTCCTCGACCTGGGATTCTAATTCACTTAAATCTTTTTCCAGGCAACTTAGGTCCATTTTGTATGAATCCTGCTCACGGCACAACTTTAACCGTTCAAAACGCATTTGTCGCTCCACAGGATCTGTGACACTTAGAAACGCGAGACTCGCCTTAATTTTCAGACACGATTCTTTCAAAGTGTCTCTTGCAATGGTTGCCTGTGACTGAGCCATTCTTCGTAAGTTGCGAACCTCCAATCGCAAATCTTTTGTTTTCTTGCGCAACTGACGCAATTGATTATACATTTCGGCGTTCAGATGTAATCCACCAATAACGCTGCTGCCGTCTGCAGATCCACGAAAACCTACCAAAGATGCTGGCTTTGGAGGAGGTGCTGGTTTTCCTAGTGGTTTTTCTCTTTGTTCCGAACCAGTCGGTCCGTCTCTGGAATGTGGCACAGATTGTGGAGGTATCAAAGCTTTTTGTACTAATCCAGTCAAATTAACCAATTGCCTCTCCATAAACTGTACTCTAAGACGAGCCTCTTCATCGATCACAGGAGTCGTACTTCCCGAACGAAATTCAAAGCTACCACACGCAGCATCACAATGCGCTGGATAACCAGGAGGAGGGAATGATGATCTTCCAGCAGGAGAAACAAAGTCACCACTTGGAACTCTTCTTTCGGGAGACGATAAATACCCAGAATAGTCCTGGTAGGATCCTGGCGATGGATAGTGACCAGCAACTGAATATGGCCTTTCAGGCAGTGGACGATTGTGATAAGCAACCATGTTATTTGAAGACGATACAGGTTTAGGCGAACGTATAACTCGCGTAATCAATGCTGTTGGTGGTGCTCTCGACGCATGAACCTGTGGGACCACATTTTGAAAAGATCTCTGCGGCTTTGAAGGAACTCCAAGTGCTGTTTGTCCATTGTGATTAACTGAAAACATTGAAAATAATACTAATTCCAATTAAAAGCATAGTAATCAATACCAATCTTATTCTCTTTCGGTCGCTTAGCGATCAAATCTGGACTCACTGGTCTTTGAGTATTATTATGTTGAGCAGCATTCATATTTGATACATGTCCACCAGTGTCAAGAATATTGCTGTATGTCGACATCAAATGTGTGCCTCGAGGAAGAGTTTGAGAAAACCCTAAAATATTGAAGTGTGCATATTGTACAAGCGGTTGTATTAGAAATGTACCTGGATAAGGTTTATTACGTTCTGGTGGCTGTGGAGGCTGATTAGGGAGCACCGGTCGTTGAGCGGGGACAATATTGCGGGGCGGTTGTGGCCTGTATTGTTGTGCCATTATCACGGTACCGTAATACTGTGACTGTGCCGAAGCATTTGACAGTTCTGGCAAACCATTTTTCCTCTGAGCTCTATGGATGTGTTGCTTCTGATACTCACTGTCGAACTCAGGTTCCGAAAAGTAACTTGGATCATCGATCCACTGCGGGTGTGTTGGCAAAGCTCCATTCGCACTGCCAACAGGAATCCAGGCGCCGTTTACGACGTCTTGTTCATAGATTCTCAAAACACTCCGATCGCGAATGTCCCGCAAATCCTCCAACTCGTAAAACATATCTTTCGAAGGGTCGTGAATGTAAATTCTTACGAGTCGTGAGTCAAGGAAATCCATTGTCAACTGTCGAGGAAATGAGCGCACGAAAAGCGCTTTAACAGTGTCCATCGAAGTGATTTCATTTGGCAATAAAGCGCGCTTCGTTTCATTTCGGTATTGCAAAAATACCAATCCTAATGAACGATCTTGCGTTTTCGATGGTGTACGAACGATCGGCAGAGAAGATCGCGCTTTGATCGATCGTCTAAACCCAGTGGCCGACGTATCCACTTCGGACATAATTCCGGGGTCCTCGTCGAACATACTAGACGACACCGGCGGCACTGCATTCAATAAATTACATCAATTTATAAACCAAATATTAGTTACTTTTTATCATACAGATGGCAGCGTTTAACTGAACACAAATCGTATAATCTTAATCGCGAAATCTTATAACACAGTAATTAACACAAAACTCTGATTAATTGTTTGTTGCGCAATCTTTAATCAAATAAGTTATATAAATTGCAACTTTTACTCCAGATACTTTACTTAAAAATAAGTTGAACAGTAAGAGAGATGAGTAACTTAACTTAAATATATGAGATGTGCACTCTTCAAAGTATGAATTTTTCAACTCGTTTTTTGTCAATATGACACTAACAAATTACCAATATTTCTGACCAGTTAAAATTTTCTGCAACATCACTATTTTTAAATTATTACATAATTTACTGTCCACAATTCTGTTGCAGGTTGTATAAACTTTCGAACTCATATTTTAGTTTTTATAAACAAAAAATTGCAACATTCATAACATTCGTGAACGCACATGTAAATCATGTGCTAGTGTTTTAAAACAAAATTGGTGACTAGAGCTGCAAAAATACAATACATGTATTATACAAGATTGTATTAAACATGTATTATACAGAATAATACGAAGATTGAAAATTAAAATTACAATTAAAAAAGTGTATTGGTGACTCATAAATATGAAATAATCGAAATATATACTCACTGAAAAATGCAATTTTTGAGTTTGCATCTGTAATTATATCTTTTCTGAGAGTTGCATTTGAGTTCAAAACAGCAGCGCTTCGAAATTGCAATTGATTTTGAGCAGTGTTCAAGTTGTGATTTTGTTGCGAATACACTGTGGATGAATTGTATGGCGGCATCGATTGTTGCCTTAAAAAGGTCATCACTCGTCTTTGCTGCTGCTGTGAGTTTCCACCGTTTTTAGCATCGCTGTAATACGTGTTATGAATATTTTTCATGGCAGACAATGGACCACTGTTACTCTTCATTATTTTCTGTTGTTGTTGATTTTGCACGTTTCCATTGCTGTTGTGAACCGCGAAAACAATTCCACTGCTGTTTATCGGTGGCGGATTTATTGGAATCGGGTCACTGATCGTTATTTGGCCGCTCAGTCTCCGGATTTCCGATGCGTCCATCGATCGACTGCCCGAAAGTGCAATCGCTTGTCTGTCCGCTCTCTCTTGTCGGTCACACTTTTCCTGACGAATTTGTTTTCCGCCGATCTTTGCCAATCGTTCGCTGTTCGCCAACGACTCTGCTCGTCGACGTTCGCGATCGTTTTCAGACGAACTTTTCACACTTTTCGCCGGCACACTTGAACTACGATGTATAATTTTCTTTAAACTAAACGGCATTTTGCTTCACTGTTAGTCTATTCTCTATCTTGTTAATTTGCACTTTTAAATCCAGTGAAAGTTGTACTTGTAAATGAGTAGATTGACACCTCTTCTTTCATTTACTTTAGAACACTGAGATCTATTTTCTGCAATTCGAGATATACTCGCTCAATTATTGTAAAAGCGAACATTCATTTCTGTTTCACGACATGCATTCGTTTGCTTTATTTTTTGAATTAAAAATGCAGAAATCAAACTTTTAATAAATACAAACACGTCAATACAGAACCCAATTTTAATCATCATTCAATTTCTTCAGTTTTGTGCCTGCGAAGCAATTCGACGCATTCAAAACGAATAAAACAGAAAATACAGACGAAAAGAAAATAACTGCGAAGCATTTTTCCATTAAACTTAAAGAGCAAGAAAGTATATTTAAATATCGAGACAAGATTCAAGTTGCATATAGTGTTACATGCAAGTAATACTAATTGATTATGATTTTCACTGAAAGATGTGCAAAACAACGAAAACGAGAACATATTCAGATTTACATTTCATTTTCACCCAAAAAGGTGAGAATTGATAAATATGCATAATTCATAAATTTGTGCGAAACAAGGTTCAATGCTTTTTCTCATTTCGCCGGAATCTGCAGAAAATCAGCGAAGCATCGGTTTTATAAACAATGAAAACTAGCATCGAAAAAATTGCACATTTCCAATTAATTTGATGCACTTAAAATCTTACCTTTATTGAAATAAATATGAGCACTCGCTTCAATAATCATGATCAGCTGCTGTTACTCATTCGCAATTAGCGAATTAAGAAATTGATGATTCGTTAGCATCGATCGATAACACAAACGTTGCACAGAATATATGGAAAGCAAGCGAATTAGCTTTCGGACATGTAATGCGTTGAACAAGAATCGAAAATACGAAATGTATTTGCAGAGAATGCTTGCACACGGCAGACAACTATTATTTCGCAGGTTCTCAGTGAGATGGATGCTAAAGATGACAGAGTGATGGTTCGCAGAGATTGCGCTCCACATGCGAACTGCACGTATAACAGTTGTGTGTCACTTCTCCAGAGGAGAGACTGCAAATTTTACGCTTGTGTGCATGTAAAAGCAGAGTGACTGTTTATAAGGATGAAAGTAGTACGCGCATTCAACTTATATTGTAAACCGACATTTGTTCGCTTTTGTGCATCTCATTCAATTTAAACAAAATAGAAAATCATTTTATGAGTCAGCGAAAGAGCGAAATTGTAATACTTTGCACTTTAGAACACTTAAGAACAATGCACTTCAAAAATTTCCGTTTTTGAAAACAGTTTATTTAGTTAAACGTAATGAATTTGTAATTTACGCATTAGATTAGTTCTAACTTATAAACATAATGTCTCCATTTTATTATTTCCGATTCTCGAATGAATGGCACAGTTTTCAACGAAAACTGACAGCTTTAATAATTACGTTCATTTTTTGTCATCAAACTTTAAAAGCAGAGAATTCACACGTCATTCACACACACAGGAATCAATGAAATTAGAGGGCGTGTTGCTCGAATCAGCTGTTGTGATCATTTTACATTTTTGGTGTTTTCTAGGCAACAACTGCTAATATTTTACGTTAAAATGGATTTATGCCAGGACGTCATTGATGCAATATTACTGCTGAAGGATTCAAAGCGTATTTCACTAGAACAGTTGAAAACTGTATTGAAAATAGTTGCCGCTGCGTTGTGTGGTCACAATGATTGTCAACAGTTCGACAAAGGAGAGTTAAAACTTGTCGCACTTTCGTTGTGTGCTTTATTCATCGAAGTTTGCAAAACAAATAGGGGAATTCACACTGAAACGACAGCATTGAAATCATTTTTGGGTGAAAGTGAAGTTAGCCAGGAAGCTGTAGAAGAGATAAGAAATGCTTACGAAATTGTGAGAGATTCGCTAATTGGAAGACTGCAGAAATTGAACATTGAGTTTGGTTGTGAATACAATATTGGAGATGTTGTTGATACGCGTTGGAGACAAGATTTATTGCTGACATCAAAGAATCGTAAACACATATCAGAAGTGAATTATTTGATACACTTGAAGACGAATCGTAATAACCATACAAAATTTATGTGTTCACTGAGTGGTTTGCAAGATTTAACGGCGAAAATTAGAGAATGTCGCAAAAACTTCGAAAAATCGTTGAATATTGCGAAATGAAAATCAAATTAAAATCAGAAATTTTTATTTTCATTTAATGTTTGTAAAACGAACTTTAATAAACCGACTAAACATTACGACGATAAAGTGTAAATACATTATATACGTATATTGTATACTGACTTCTTTAAAATCGAAACAACACAAACTTTGTACGTTAATAGTCTGACTCATCATCCTCATCAATTTTCGTTTGAATTCCTTCCGTCTGATAAACGGAATCATGACGGGCCAATATACGTAAAAGAGATCTAAGTTTAAGCCACCACTGATCACACGGCACTCGATGTCTGCAATAAAAATTATTAGTAAACGGAACTTGCAACGAAAGCGTTTACTCAAAATCAGTTTGCTTCTTTAAATTTTCCATCGAAGTAAATGTATAGTGACGCCTGATGAGCCCGAGTAGAACAACGGTATCTGCAGAAGAACACACAACACTTCCGTCTGGTTGTACGTTCTTTGAAATAGTTTCTGTCATCCACGCTGCAGCTCTCGCAGCAAGTTTTGTGCCAAGATTCCTGTCAAAAGGACTCGAAGAGGCTCCCTGTTGCATGTGTCCTAAAATATTCATTCTAGTCGTGAATGTATTCTTTCCCTCTTCACTAAATAAACGGTACACAAAATCAGTGCTTAAATACTTGTTCGCACACTCGTTGCGCAATATTAATCCTCTCTGAACACCATCCTTCATTTTCTTTTCCATGTGCAACACATCACCCAACAAATCTTTCGTCGAGAATGGCTCCTCATAAATATAAGCAGCATCTGCTCCTCCTGCAAGTCCACACATTGTTGCTAAATATCCGCAATAACCTCCCATTGTTTCAACGACAAATACTCTTCGCTTCGTTCCTGTGAAATGGAGATATTTGAACTTGAAAAACAAAAATGAAACTTACCCTGAGCTGACTGTCTTATTTTATCACAGATCGATGTAATTTCGTTTACAGCAGTGTCGGCTCCCAATGAAAATTCAGTACCGGGAACATTATTGCTAATTGTTGCTGGCAAAACTATGACAGGTATTCGCAAATCTGGATATTGTCCGCGTGAATCAGCAATTTGAACGGCAGACTTAAATGCTTCGAATCCTCCAATGATTAGCAAGCCTTGAATTTGATTCTGTTTTATTTGTTCAGCGATTTTTGCCATATTGTTTTTGTCGCCAGCCAACGTTCTTCTGGTTCCAATATTTGCACCTCCTTGTCCAACCCAACCATTCACATCACTCCATCCGAGCGGTTTAATGTCTCCCTCTACAAAACCATCAACTCCATTGTGAACTGCGACTACTTTATGTCCCACAAATGCCATATTTCTAACAAATGATCTGACAGCTGCATTCATTCCACAACTAGGAGCTCCAATATGAATTACTGCCACTTTGTAATGAGGAAGATTTGGATTGTCCGATTGAGGAGGCTTCAATTTCGTCAACATTTTGTATGTTTGCAAATTACGTACAAAACTTCGACCTCTTAACTCGACTGCTTTTGTCCATTCTTTATTAGCCATGGCAGCTGCCACAGATTGTGTTTTTTCAACGCATTGCATCAGTGGAACCCTTACTGCTGTATTGCCATCCAATGATACAACACACGCCTCCGATTCTGGTGTCGATTCCAAAAGTGCCACTACAGCTTCAGCACCCATTCGACAACCAAGAATCCTGTCAAATGCACTCGGATTTCCGCCTCTCTGAATGTGTCCCAATACAGAAATACGAGTGTCTTGTTTCAGTCGTTCAACTACTACAGTCTTAACTTGTTCCGCAGTAATTGGTTGTCCCTTTCTATCAATGGCTCCTTCAGAAACAATAATAATATTAAGTCGGTGTCCTAATTCCCTTTCCTGTTGTAACTTTGAGCAAAGTTTATCTGGCCAATCATCCTCCGGTGGCCATTCTGGGATAAAAACAAAATCAGCTTCACTTGAAAGAGCGGCAACGAGAGCTAAGTATCCACAATGTCGACCCATTACTTCTAATATGAAAGTTCGTTGGTGACTCGATGCAGTCGTAACAATTGCATCGACACCTTCAAGTATTCGATGTAGTGCTGAATCAGTGCCAATCGTCATGTCAGTCCCACAAAAATCATTATCAATTGATCCAACCATTCCAACAATATGCAAGTGACTACACAGTTCCCTCAAAATTGATGAAATTCGTTCTTGTTTCACCAATTCGTCCATTAACTCTGACCACTCTTGTCTAAAAATATTTGCACCAGTCAAACTACCGTCGCCTCCAATTACGACCAAATTATTTATTCCTCGTTTTACTAAATTTTCGGCTGCTTTCAAGCGCCCTTCCTTAGTTCTAAAAGCAGCACATCGGGCGCTGCCAATAACTGTTCCTCCCAAATGGATTATACCTGAAACGGATGCCCATGTTGCTTCTTTAATATAATCGCCACCATCCACCATTCCTTGATATCCTTCGTAAATAAAATACACTTTACAGCCGTAATATAGACCCATTCTGACCACCGCTCTAACAGCAGAGTTCATTCCTTGAGAATCGCCTCCAGAAGTGAATATACCAATTACTCGGCTCTTCTGAGTGCCTCGCTTTGGTTGTGCGCCTTCAGTACTCACAGGACTTGGAAGCTCTTCCACTGTAGACATTGTCCGCATTCGGAACAGATTTAATTCGCTTTCGGTACTCATTGCTTAATAAATGTTTTAAATTTCCACCGAAAACAGAGAGAAGGACACTGCAAGTTCAACAACGACACTATACTTCCATCTGTCGCAACACGCAGTTTATAAAGTTTAACGCACAGCAAAAAAGTTTTTGACACTGCAGGTGGAAACTAGTGATTTCAAATTATTTCGCTCATATTCGTCATTTAATCTCCAAACACATCCTTTTGGAAAAATGAAACTAATTTGACATTTATCACTTTGTTTTCAGAGTTTAACAGCTGAAAAGCGAAATGTTGCTATCTTATCGAAGATAAGCTATAGTATAAGATAAATAAACTTTAACCTTTAATAAGCAAAAATTTACAATCGTCATCATTGAAAATATTCAACACATTGTTCTGCCTCGTACATTATTTCTGTAATTTTGATGCGAGCTTTGGTTCAATCTTTGCACCACTAACTTTTGAAGCAACTTTAGCTTCCAGCTTCGATCCAATTGCCTTAGCTTCGACTTTATTCTTTTTGCCTTTCTTTTCGTCTATCATATCATCAATCTGCGACATTTTCGATCGCCTCACATCTAACCTCGAGCCTTTCGATTCGTGCAGCTTATCCTTTTCCATTTTCGCTCGTTTGAAACGTGCTCCAACTCCTTGTCGTCCTCCTTTTTTATACGCATTCATCATTGACAACAGTCCGAGTTCACTTTCACGACGATATCTGTTCCAGTAAATGAATGCCAAAATTATGACGATAGCTTCAATAACAATCATGACAATCAAGTCTACGAGTCCGATTATCTGAACGGCTGAAGGGTTTGCACCAGCACGATCCAACTGCTTATCCAAGAAATCTTTGTAGTTGTAAAAACCAAGTGCTTCTCCCCAATATTTATACGACTTCGTGTCACATTGAATGACATTAAGAAAAGATGGCTCCCAGTTTATATTGTTCACTGCTCCAGAACTCTAAAATGAAGTAAAATCAGCTTAGCAAATACAATAAACAAATTACGATTACCTTTATAAAGTTATCAGGTTTACCAAGATTCGCATAAAACCAACCTTTGACGGCATATAATTCTCCTTTAAACACATACATCGCATTGATGTTTCCGTTAGTTAATTCATTTTTATTAAGATTAGTTTTGGGGGGAGTAGCAGGCGGCGTTCCTTTGGCAGTAAAACTTGCGTCGCTAATTGTAACAAAATTCTTGTTAGTCCCTTTGACAGCTACAAAGCAATGTTATACTTTAGTTAACAAAATACTAATCATCACATACTTATTAGATAAAGTTTGTTGTTGTACACGAATGCTGCTTCAACAGTGTCCAAACCAGGAACCCTAAGTGGTGAACTGAAAGTATCACGAATTACTTGAGCTCGGTAAACAGTACCAGCCACCTGAAAATGCACTATTGGTCATTAAATTTTAAACTTGTTACAAACAATTAAATTAAAGTAGCCACCACTGTAATAACCAGATTCAATGTAAGTAGGCTGCTGATCACCTAATGATCCTAGATTAAATGCACTAATTTCGTTAGCCTTCATTTGGTCTGGAGTATTCTTCAAATCCCAAATGTATTTTCCACGAACTATATATATCTCCTTTTCATCCTTTATCATTACGGCATCAACATTTCCGTCCAAACAAAGTGGCTGCGGACAACCTAAAAAAGCTGTATTCAAACCGAAGCCAACTTTGAATTTGTCCTGCTCTTGCTGATCAAAATGATTACTGCGAATTGATGTTTGAAATAAGCAAACACAATTACCTGTGGTACCCATGAAAATGAGTATCTTCCTCCGTTGCTCTGAATCTTTTTAGAGGAAGCAGAACATACAGGTTTTGACCCATTTGAACCAGAACCGAATAAATTTTGAAGCGCTGGCAAAATTCTTTCTTCTGCGTCCAAACGAGTTATAACCGTTTCCTGTTTCAATTCGCTAGCATCTAATTGTGTTCGTGGATTTTTGTTGAATATCATGTGATAATCACTGAATATAATGCCGTGTGAGGTAGCACCTGCACTCAATACTTTATCTGTCTTAATCGCTTTTATTTGCACCGCCGCTAAAACGACCTGTAGTTTGGTAGCGTAATTCAAACTGCAATCGAATAACGCAACAGAGCCAAGATTCAGAATTTGCCTTTCTTCGCACAGGTGAGCAGAAAGCGAAGACAAACTCCAACCGTTCTGTGAAATAAATAAGGTCAATGTGACAAAAATGAATTACTTACCGTGTCACAGTAGACAGTTAAGAATGTAACG